>JAOTAV010030832.1:0-20176 GCA_026546445.1 Cyclargus thomasi
TCCGTCGGCGGGATTCGAACCCGCGACCCCCGGCGTAAGCTACCAACGCGCTTACCAACTGAGCCACAGAGGTCGTAGAGTTATCAATACATATAATAAAACACTAAAATTGGAGTGTCTGTATATTTAAGGTTTTTACAAAACAATCAATATGGGGGTGGTAAGGAACAGTAAAGTAGTCTCCATTAAAAGGTTGTCTGTTTATCTGTTTGTACGCGCTAATCTCAGGAATTACTGGACGAATTTGAATAAATCTTTTTTTGTTTGATAGTTATTAGGTCTGGGCAATATATGGGATACTTTTTATCCCGGATAAAATTATGGTTCCCGCGTGATATACAGATTTTTGCGCAACGAAGTTGCGGGCACCAAATTCCAACTAAAATTGGCGTGTCTGTACAAATAATATTTTTACAAACTAATTAATAAAGGCTAAAGGTTTAGGAACATTAATAGAACACCAATCGAAAAAAAAAGTTGTCTGTATGTGTGTTTATCTGTTTGTACGCGCTAATGTCCGAAAGTACTGAACAGATTCGAATAAATCTTTTTTATTTAATAGCAATTAAGTCTAGGCAAGACTTAGGATACATTTTATTGCACCGTGATATACAAATTTTCGTGCAATGAAGTTGCGGACATCAACTAGTAGCAAATGTTAATTTCCTCATAATGTAAAGCAAAATTTCGTTCCTTATTATTGTTCCATTTTTTTTTCGTTTAGTCGGAATGTCGTAAAATGTATTACTTATTAGTAATAATGATATAAAATGTATTAGTAATATGTCATTCTGTCGACTGGGATCGATATAACGCGACCAATTTACGTAGAACCGCAATCTGTACTAACTTTCCTGATAGTACTGGCCTTCCTAGTTGTCAATAGAGAATTTGATTTTCAACTGTTTCATCAAGTATACAGTACAAAATCAGTCTTTGAATCTACAATTTTAATGTTCTCCGAAGTCAACATTTTCCGCACAATCCCAACAAATTTTCAATACCCAGCCTACGCTCGTTACTGCAAGAGCCCACTCTGTTATTATACACCATAAATTGGAAATATCAACACATACGAAAATTGGTCAATTTGTCGGTTACGTCAGGATGATTGCGCCTGATGATTGTGGATGTAATGAGCTAATGAGAGGGAAGCGTCTATTTATTGACTTCATTTACTTCTAAATTATAAGTACTAGTTAGAAGGCGCCAAGACACAAAGGCCTAAGTAATATAATTTAAATAATTGGATTTGTAAAAGACGGTAGGGTCAGGTAAAGTATACACTTATGACAGAAAACGAGAAGATTACCAAAAAGTTTATTTCCTAATAATGCATGTGTGTATATGTTGTACTTTTGTTAATTTCCCAAAATTGTATTAATTGATTTTTCGAAAATTAAAATTGAAAAAGGTTTCCTTGTTTATAAAGGATAGATAACTTATCCATTTGGCAGTAACTCGACGACTAAAACTATAAAGAAATTATGCTTGCTCAAGAATATAATATTATTATTCCAATAAAGTACTGATTGAACGCTATTATGTTTCGTCATAAAACTTGTAACGTTTTCCGAACACATTGCAATTGCCATAATAATTACGACTGAGATTGCCAATCATAAAACGGCCTACATCATAATAGATCTGATATTTATTGCCTTTTTACTGTCTATTATATTTTATGTCTAAGGCCTATGTAATAAACACCTAAGATCAATAATCAATAATGATAATTTAACCACAGTACAACCTAAACCCTGATTAATTTAGGTGAAAAACAAATTAAAATGCTAGAAACTATAAGTGTGCAAACATTAATTTTTAATAGTACTATATGTTATGAGATAGTATTTTAAGCCCAATAGCTAAAACACTACAACACTATACTTTTCATAAAGCAGTTTAAAATAAATTGGTATATCGTATTTTACGCAAATTTCAGTTAGGACAAGCTTTTGTAATGTTACCTTAAAAGGCAAAGTAGGTGAAGAAATATTAAGTGGTTCTGTAAGGAGTCATTATTCCTTTTAAGAAGAGGAAGGACGATACCGATCTTATGGTAATTAATCTTACCGTATTAGGTGATGAGGTGATGGTGTAAAATTAATGTAGTAGTTATAAACTTGCAAGCACTTTCTTTTCACGCGTAGTAGGAAATTGCCTCTTTAACAATAAATATTATTGAATAAGTTTGAAGTATTGAGTAATAATCTTAAAATTTTTACAAACGGAGTATTATTTATTTGTTCTAAACAGAAAAGTGCAAGAAAAAAATATGTGCTTTAAATAAAAACCGGAAAAATATATTTTTTAATTACGCCACTTTGGGTGACACTTTGGAATTATAACGTAAATGATGGCGCAACTCTTACACCACTCACCACTTAATAACTTAATAAATGAAAATTTACCAAAATTGATTTAATTCGTGGTTAACTCTGTGGAGGAAATTCCGCGAGTTATAAATAACCTTAATACTATCAATTAAAGAATATTTTCACAGTCGACAGGAGAAAAAGATCTTACTTCCATTTATGGCGGACATAACGAGATGAAATCCCGTTTGTGTCGTATTGTTTTTCCCTGTATTCCATTACTACATTTAGGTAACAAAACACTGGTGCTCGTTGTATTTTGAATTCAATGTCTTACGTGTTAGGGTTAGTTGTAGTTTAGTTCTGAAATCCAAGCTAATTCTATACCCGAAATGGCTGCATGTTTAACATGATTTGTTCGATGGCCTCGAAAGCATCTAATTTACGACGGAGACCGTCAAGCCAGCTATTTGTAGTGCCCACCACCTTAAGACATTTAATTACGCAGAGTTCACAGACCTAGGATTACGCAGGACTTTTGTTTGTTTATGCTTTGTACTTTACTTCTTTGTTGATTTATATAATAATAATCAACTAATAAGTTTAATATATATTCGTTCCTCTATGTTTTTAAATCCTATGATTAAATCTTACACTTGAATTGCTAGATTTTAGCAGAGCCTTTGAACGCGTAATACAAGGACAATATACGTCAAGATTTATGTTTTATCCAGCGAAAGCATTTAATCGCAATACAAGTATTCTATATCTAAACCAGCCACCATCCTAACTATAAGCTTTTAGCCAAATCCGATTAGCAGTGTCTGCGTGATTGACAAACAACTGAACATATAAAATTTCACATTTATATTGTTTCTGTGATACGCTAGACGATAATAAAGCTAAGTATAACATTTCAATTGAAACACAATATACTCTGCTATTAGTCCCCCTCGTGTCAGTCAAGATGACAATGGGATTCTCTGCTGCTGGTCAATGGTCATCTCACTTTCGAAATTCACTTAATTACTTTCCACCCTACTGCTAATACAGCTTTCGATTGAATAGCATAAATATTTATAAAGCTGTTGAAATGCTATTCACGTACAATGGAAATATTTGCAATGTTTCAAATGCTATTCATAGCTTTAATCCAATTATGAGAATGTGTCCTTTGTGTACTTCGTATTATGATGTTTTTTTTAAATAGTCTTAATATTTCAAGTATCCTAATATAGTTGCTGGTCTTTCTTACCTTAAAGACTATAAATAAGTAAACTTGCAGCTTTTCTAAAATTACGAAAGTCTGAATGTTGCTGACCGTTGGGTCATCATTACATGATTATTGTTATTAACTTACTGTATTATTTTTGTTTCAGGTAAGTACTGTCGAAGTAATTTCAAGTGGAGGATAGCTGCACAACAACATACCTACTGTTCAAAGTATAAGTTACTTTGAAGCACGGAATTTCATATAAATTCTGACGTCTTTAAATATGAAGTTGTCAATTTAAGGAGATCCAAGCTAAAACAAGTAACTATCGATTTTGCAGCACAGGTAAGTTGAAGTGTTATTAAAATTCACAACTACCTACTAAAACTTTGCATCAATATTCCTCAGCATATTCCGAGACGTTAAACAAGTACAGTGTACTAAATCTACATGCTAATCATTAGCTTTCACGAAGTTATTTGTAAACACGTTTAATGTAGTGAAAACGCTTTGTTGGTTGACATACAAACACACACAAAGCTCTAGTAATTATCAAGGCTCATTAACTTTATAAATTAGTGCTTGATCGATACTTTGTGAAGTTTCAGGTCAGCGCGCTTCATGTATGTTTTGGTTTAGTTCCGCAAATTATATCTTGGCCAATCTGATTGTTAATGTTTAGAGGAGTTACAATATGTTAAAATTGATTTTCCACTCCTTAACAAAAGCAATGTCTGAATAACCAATAGCAATATTGAACTTTTAGTAGTTTACAAACTTCTCACAAGTAACATCTTTTCTCTATGTAAGGAATGAATTAACATTATCGTCTGTTGTCAATGTTACGTGTATCCTTGGGTCAATGGTTCATTATTCGCTTTCTTGTACAGCTTATGAGTGACAAAACGGACCTTTGTGCAGTTCCGTTCAATTTGCGAAGCACAGTGCACATTGTCGTGCGCCTGCGCAGGGTCAGCACAAGCGGCCATTGTCGGGCACATCTGTTATTGCACCTTTCCTAATTGAATTCTGCGCATGAGAGTGATTTTATCTATTCATGTCGTGGCTTCAATGCAGGGATATTCAATGTTATGTTTGCTCAAAATCCTAAAATTAAAAACAATTTGCAGATTATCTTGTACCTACAAGTGTTTAGTTTAGCAATAAAATACTTACATATAATGAGTATAACAATTAATTGATCTAAGTACTGAGGAATTAGCAAAATTAGATTAATAAACGTTCTGCGATCCAATGGTTTCAAATTATATTTATGTATTGGCAAATTTATTACATTACAACACTTCCTTTAGATATGCATCCAGTGCTCTTACAATTGTAATCAAATGAATAGCAGTAATTTATCCTCTTCAAGGGGTTCGTAATTCTATTTCTCGTATCGTGTATGAACGCCATAAGTCACTGGCACGTTCCAGTTTCTGGTCCATTGAACACGTCCACGTGGCTGTCAGTGCGATAGCTTAGAAAATGACAAGGGATGAACAGCGCTGTAACAAATATAGTATAAATTCAGCTGATTAACCTTGTAATTATTGAAAAGGCCTAATGAATCAATCGCCTTTTGTTGTAATGAATGCTACTACATACAATTTTGAATAAGTCTTTCTGAAAATGCATTCCAAATTTGTTATTTATGAAACTGATTATTACATAATTCCGTTTTATACTTTACAATAAGCTACGCGTCGTTCTGTTTCACTTGGCATATGAAAGACGGTCGTAAGTGTAAAGAGAGAAAGACGATGTTTTATTTTTTGCTTCATTCGCCCCCTTAAAAGGGGCTCTAAACGACCCCAATATCCTGGTATACACATGGCTGCAGCTAAAGCAATTGGTTATTGGACATGAAAATATTGGTACAACGCTGAGCAATGATACTGGCGCCTTCTACTGGATTAACATGAATGAGCACACCATATTTTTGGCAGGCATAAGTACAATTTGGCATACATCACAGAAGCCGGGATGAGATGCGCGTAATTTGGCTGAGATTGGAACAACATAATCGTTGTGGTAAATGGGTGAAACGGTCAACGGACTCTATGCATTCGCGTTCCTAATACCTAACGTATTTTACTAGTTACGTCCTCATGAAACACTATAAATTACATCCCGTTTTTACGACACATTTTTTACTTTCTAAGTCTTCCTCGATAAATGGAATAACCAACACAAAAATAATTTTTCAATTTCGGCCAGTACTTTCTTCCTTAGATTAGCTTGTTCAAACAAATGAACTCTTTAGCTTTATATTATTAGTACAGATTATTGTAATGTAAAGTAAATTTTTTTTAATGATATTTAGGGGGCAAGCTCCTAATGAAATGTCATTTCTTGGCTGGAAAGAAATGAGATAAAAGATATGGTAAATACTGTATAGTATCTACGGTATATTTTTCCTTATTTATGACAGTCATTTAGAATTCTTTTAATAAAACAAGACAAGAAACTGCCGCTAAATATTTAATATTTCGTAACGTTTTAAAAGCTCATAAAAGCCGTTATGGTATAGTTTCATGTTTCATATAAAACTTGTGTGCCGTGCCGACCGGCGAGACTTGATGCGCTTCCGTGCGTGTATGATTTCACTTAGACGTTCTAGTTGCTAATGAAAGTGGCTTCTGTCTACTATAATATACCATAGATCTGCTAATTTCTTATTATGTGATAAACGTTTTCTTTCTGTCTCTTATAAAGTCATATGTGACTCGCATACATCGTTGGGCCAAAACTATATTATTTTCCAGGATTCCAAATTTCATTAAAATAAGGTTAGCGGTAGAGCTAAGCCAGTATGCATTTTTGACCGAATACGTTACATTTTTTATTTTTAGTTTAGTATAATCTGAAAGGACTTTATACAATTGTGTGGAATGGTGCATAAGCTAAAGAGTTATATTACCACACAAAAACATCCACCATGCGTACCGTGGCCACCTTAGAAAGGGTTTCTTTCTTCATAAGTATAGACAAAGTGGCAGATGCATAAATTAAATCCGTCAGTGTATCTTAAAATTCTTTTTTTTCTTTCGTATTCTTACGATGTCATGCTAAACCTGCTGTTACCTTTTTGGCTCTCGCAAAGTAATGCTCATAATACCATTAGGATCAGTCGGCAATGCGTAGTGCGTACGAAATCGGATGTTTTTTATTTACTTAACCTAAATCGGGCATCTGCATTCTGCATCGGAACTGTTAGTTGTAACTCAGCTGCAATTCTTGCAGTTATTTTTACTTACAAATGTTGCAGTTATTTTTAAAATGCAGTTACAAATGTTGCCGTTGTTTTTACATCTGACCCACTCGGGTCTCGGGGCTCGGTACTCTCGTCACGTAGCAATCAGTATTTATTGACACTTGACAGTGCATTAGGGCTGATGACATGAGCAAGGTGTGTCATGGTTCAGCCACGTGATTAGATTGTTTTGCGCTTCGTGAACTTTCTTTTAAATCCGGGTTTTTGTTTTTACTATCTTTATATCTATTTCTCTGTATTTGTTGAAAGCTTTCTCGAACCGTCCAGAGTTTACAAATAACTACTAGAACCTATTAACTAAAATTAATTAAGAGAAAACACTATGCAGGATAGTTTTTTGTAAATTACTCTTTCTTATTTAAGTTTTAAATCAAAAGATCCTCAATCCTAGCATGCGACCTAAAACAAAAAAGAATTCCGTCCTGTCCTGTTCGAAATTTGAATACAACCGCTTGGGCGTGAGCGTGCCCTAATTGTGTGCGCCTTATTTTGAAATTGATTGTGTATTCGTTGTTCGTAGATCGATATGTTTTTGTTTGAATAAATTAATTAAACTACGACGCATATAGCGTGATCCTTTTTAACACAACAATGTATATATGGATTCTATGGACGCTGGAAAGGCAAAATGATTTAACCACTATTTTTAACAATATTTTGTTATATACGAGTACATAATTTTAATCAGTAAAAAGTCGAATGATAAAAAAATATATAATGTTTGCATGATTTTAATGAGATTACGCCTGCAACTCAGTTGTGCCAAAATAAGCTTATCGTACGGGAACTGTAACAGACAGACACACTTTCGCAATCAAAATATTACTACAAGAGTATGGATAGGATAGATGCAATATTATATTCTAATATCCTAGTACAATAAAAAAAGATTCTAGACATATTTTTCACAATAATTATTATATTTTATATAGAAATATTATTACTAGTGATGTGCTCATTTTGTCGGCTAGTCGAGCGCCACCCTCACCGATAGAGAATACAACAAGTCTCACACGTAATATGTTGATAAAAATCGACGAATAATATTTTGTTTATCTGGATCTATAAAGGGACAGGATGAGCTGACCAAATGTGATTTTACGACCGACTGCCGGTCACTTCCCTTTAGTTCATCGATAACATGAAAGAAAAATGTATTCTATTAATAAAAATTTAGTAAGCAGCCCGCAAATAATTAATGTTGTTATTTAATAACGTTACCGTGGATACTGCTACATAGATAAAAAGAATATTTGGAGAAACATAGTTGATGCTAATTATAATAAATTAAATTATTGACTAAACATTACAAAGTAGAGTTGTATATTCTACTTTGTAATGTTTAGTCAATAGGACAACAAACAAGTAAAATACGCGTTTAGACAATAATTTAAGAAAGTGATTTACGGTATATTTGTTCAACTTATAAACAGATATAACTAGAAAATGACAAGTAATAAATCAATTAGTATCCTAAAACTAAAATTACTAACAATAAACATTAGCCCTCGAGTTGTTCTACCGTCAATAATTTAATTTATTACAATTATTGTCATTTGAATGTAAATAAAATTATCTATGATGAGAATATTATGATTTTGACTATTTAATAGTAGTTGATGCCTTCCTAAATATTTAAGGCTATAAAAGAAGGAATCGTGATAAACAAAAGCAATTATAGACGATTGGAACGGTGACAATACTCAACACATGCACGTAATAATTGCTTGTAGGTAGCTTCGTAATGACCAATGGGCTTACCTTGGGGATGCTTTTTTTTTAAATAAACTTTGGGACCATAGAGCTATATAAATTACACGAAGCTAACACTGACTATCAAATACCAATACAACAGGCAGCCAGCGGTGGCTAAGTATGCGTTAACTGATTTTCAAACCAAGCGTCGCTGGCTGCCAATAAGAATAGAGCGTCTTTTCAAGTCTCCGCTCAGCGCTGGCTTGTCAGTAGGGCTGGTGCCAGCATTAGTGGCGTCGTATTAATACTGCTATCTATACATGCAAAATAGAAAGGTCACAAAACCTCAGAAACCGCAAGCAGGGTTTCAAATTTTGCATGCAGGTTCTTCTTAGAACGCAGGAGCACTAAGCCGAGATTTTTAAAAATTCAGCCCCTAAGGGGTGTTTTTAGGCGTTGAAAATACTTAACGCGAGCGAAACTGCGTGCAAAGGCTAGTATTATATAATGCCAGTGGCATATAATTCATATTCGACAGCAGCGGTGTTTGCGTGAAAACGATTGTATTCGCCGCGAGACATCCGCCGACATGATCGATACGCGATAACAGCATCGTGACTGGACGACTAATGCGCCAATAAATACTAATGTAGCATCGTAAAAATACGCCAATACATCGTAATGTATCGTAAAAATTCGGACGTTGCGCATGAGCAAAGAAACAAGTTTGTGAGTTTGTGAATAGAGCCAAGAAAAAAACTACAATATAGAACTTTAATGACTGGGCCGATTATCTCTAGGATCTCGTCATATAGATTTGTAGTTCTTATTTAATGCATTTTTCTCTTGTCGTGCCTGTAGACTGTAGAGTAGAACTCTCATTCTTCTCTCTTCTCAGCATCTATTGAAACATGTTATTTAAACCATGTCACTTATACTTCTTATAAGATACAAAATTATATCTATTTACGCGTATATATGCGTCTATGGACGAACTAATTAATTTGAACTTTTCACACTCGTGAGAACTTTTTAACTAGAAGCCTTGACCCATATTAAGTTTATAAGCCACTTGCACACGAAGGTTGAGTTTAATTCGCCCAGGAAACTGGTCTATCAATTAACTGGCCCTAGCATTTGGGTCAGACCGTAATTATTCACTGCTCTAGTGTCACTCCAAGCGGATATCGAGCCCAGGCTTAACAGGTTTAATCGCTCCCACAGATTATTTAAATGTTTAACGTATTCCAAATTCAAAAGCATTGACCATAAATATCTAGAGTAGGTCAGATCATTATAAACTTTTTTATAATGGTATCACAAAAATGTGGTATAATGTTGCTAAAAAATAAATAATATTAACTTTAGAAAAGCTTTTTTGAAATTACTTGACCCTTGAGAGATAACTGTTTGCTACTTACATTCCTGTGCTCATGCTATCCAAGTATGATACTTAATTTATATTATGAAAAGATTGGGGCTTCCGCACAAAACAGCAAATGCGCTTCGCATCGCATCATAGTTTGATTTTTTATTACCTATGAGTTTTGCCGCAGATATAACGTGATACGATGTAATTCGCAGTTATCTGTAAGGGCCCTTAAGCACACACGGCTAAGACAATACCCGAATCTTTTACTTTAAACCATTTGCTTCATGAGAACTGAAGGTTCTTTGGAAATAATACATTTCAAAATCATAAGAACTATATCTCATACTTCATAGTAAGCAAGTCTACAATATTATCATCAATCCCTAACAATTTAATGTGTATCCTAATTTAAATTTTAACGTTGTTATCTATCTCCGCCTTTCTAATTAAATTTCACTTCGTTTTAGTTGTTTTCTGTAGGGTCAACACGACGATCATAATCTGTACATTTTGTGACTGTTAACTTTTAAATATTTCTACGATGAAGGAATTTAAAAGTAAATATCTTTTATTATAGTGCTGATTGTAACATCTCTGGATTTACAATTTCTCTACTTTACACGTATATAACAAAATATTTCTGTAACAAAATTATAATGTATAAATTCTGAATAAGTATATATGTAAGTACGTACATTTTTCATACCACTTAAATAAGTTGTACCGAAAGCCGAAATCCACTTTATTTTAACAATTTAATAGAGTGTCGGAATGCGGGGTGATATAAAACATAAATCAGGGGCGACAGAAGATTGCGTGCCGGGGGCCACGCCGCGCCCACATGACAATACGTACCTGTTAACATCAAGGGCTTAAAAATTGCTTAAAGCCGCTCCAGCACGCGATCTTCGGATTAAAGGAAAGCCATTGTTGTGTCATGTATCGTTTTGTAGTTCAAATTGATATTGATATTGTTAAACGATTGTGACTTTTAACTTCAGGACCATTTAAAAGGCAGTTAATCGGAAACCAGAAGGAATTTCATATGGATTCTGAACATGTTCGTGTGATCTATTTATGTAATGTAGGTAACATTACATAAAGAGATCACACGAATATCTTTAGTAGAAGTAAGTACCGTCGAGGAAACTCTTACTTTCTACTTCCTAGCCAGTTGATCTACCTACATCATTTTTCGAAATTTATGTCAACTTTTCAGACAAAGCTTTAAGCTATCTAACTAGTTCGTAAGTCTTTCTACAATTTGTAAAATAATAAAACATACTAAAATTCCTTATAAAACAAACAATACGATTTGAAGAGGGCGCCAAAGACCACATATCCGGTTCCTATGTAAATTATAAGATTGAAGATCATGACACTTCCGTCGAGTCCCGAGATAAGATAACATTTTTAGTTTATATAAAGTGACGACATTATTATGGTAATTGTTTACAGGTGGTTTGTTAGTATGTCACAGAAAACTGGCGTGAAACGGTGTTCTGCTTTGTTTCGTTCAGTAAGTGAGTTTACCGGTGGCCCAACTTCCCTAATCCCCTATCCCTACTAAGGCCGGCAACGCATGTCCATGGTCAAGTTGCATTCCATCAGGTCTTCTCGCTTGCCCCCTAAAATATCATAAAAAATGCATTAAGGATAAAAAAAATACGACAAATACATAGGATAATATAGCTGGTAGTATTATAGTTAGTGACGGTGACCGGTTTCATAAAAACTAGGCCTATAACGCAGGAGTGATTCTCGTAGTGGCCAAGTGTATGCGCAGTGTACAAGAGCACTCTCTTTTCCTTTACTCTCATAACCCAGTGAGACAGATGACCTATAGGACTAGCGAGAAATCAAACGCAGGACCGAATTTTCACATGCCCATCCGACGCATGGATCATCTTACTTGTCAGTTGTCAGACAATCAGCTGATCAGCCTGCATTGTCCTAACCAAACTCGGAAATAACATGTTTCCAACGCGGGAATCGAACCCACGTCCTCCGGGTGTACTAGCTATTATTATTAGTTATTGCCCGCGACTATGTCCGCTGAAACTTAATAAATTATGACGTTTCTACAACATTTTTTTAATTACTGTTCGTAGCGTGATGTTATACAGAATCTAACAAAAGTAGGTAATAAAACTTTAAGGATCGTATATGGCCCTAATAAAGGGTTTACTGCGAAAGTAACAGAGCTGAAAGCGCAATAAAAGTTTCGTGATTTGGCCAAGCACCCGAGCGACATGAGTTTGCCCAAACAAGTCACAAAATTTTACTTTGCTTTCAGCGCTACTCTATATCATAGACGCATACGATCTTTAAAGTTTTTCACTTATTTTTGTTACAATCTGTGCAGCCTATACACTGTACAGCCTTCTTCGATAAATGGACTAACCAACTCCAAAATAATTTTTCAATTCCAGCCAATATTATTATATAATTTTCAATTCCTGAGATTAGTGCGATCAAACAAACAAACTCTTCAGATTTATATTATTAGTATAGATGTCATCTTTAATTGATGTGATGAGGTCTTAATTTGCTAATAAGGATTTCGATTCATTCTACCCACAAAGGGATAAAATAAGGTATGAAAGTAAATGTACAGAATAAATCTTAACGCAAGCGAAGTAATAAACACGAGAGATATTCTTAATATCATTCTTCCAAGACAATTAAGATTTATTACTAATAAAACAACATTTACCATTATCAGTTTAGTTAAATTTGATAGCCTGTAGGTATAATTGTATGGGTGAGCCTCAAACTACTAAGGCTCCTACGGCGAGAAACGCCCTGTGTGGCCACAAAGTAACAATTATTATTAATTTCTATCCCAGATAATAAGATATAAACCTGATTTGTATTGTTTTATCTAAGCCGTTAGTTCATCAACTAGCTTTCACCCGCGGCGTTTCCCGCATGAAGTTAGGACATTCACAAATGATTTGTCTCACAGGAGCATTTTATCAGAATAAAAAATTGGTATCGTCTAAGTTAGTTAATATCTTTATACGAAATTTCGTAAATGAAGTTGTTTCGGCTTGATTGCCAGGAAAACAAGGTAACAAAGTTTAACATTTATAATTTACGTTAGTATGAAGTATAATTCCGTTAAAACTTAAGGAAACTTTCTTTAAGAAAAATTAATAAGTTTGATTTGATTGATACCCTGAGAACTTTTCTTTCTTTCTATATTTTCTGCGTTTTTTCAGCTATTCTCGAAACAAAATCAATTATTAAAAAAACGCTTAAACCGTGACTAAGAAGCTGTGAAATCGTTACAATGTTTTTGTTTAGTTCGTCGTCTGAGAGTGAGTCAGCGACCCGAAGTTTGTGAATTATCTTTCAGCGGTTATTTATTCGTGGCGAATTTCACGATGGAAGTTTTACGAGACGGGTCGTCGACCTCGCGTGACGTCATCACTTGAGCTTTCCTTCTGACGATACCTACTCTTGATATTGATTCATTACGTTTACGTGGATGCCGGAGCCGTACTCCAAAATCTGCAAACTTTAAAAAGAGAGCATTTTCCTATTTAAAGGCCGGCAACGCAAATCTTCTGATGTTGCGAGCGACGGTAGTTTCTTTCCATCTGGTAGGTAGGTAGTTTGATCGTTTCCCTCCTTATTTTACAACAAAAACGAAGGAATCGGAATGTCACATCCTACCTTAAGCCCCTTTTACCATGCAATGTACAAACGGAATAACGTGGAGACACGGTCGTTCGGCCGTGTTGCGCCCGTGTATACCTGAGACGGTCGCCGTGTTTATAGTGTGTAAGCACGGGCGACACACGGACGCCAGACGGTCGCCTCGCCATGTGATAGCTCTAAAGTCTCATCAGTCTCAAGCTTATAATTTACGCGATGCAGCGACCGGGCAGCGACCATGTGAAAAGGGGCTATCGTGAAATGAAAATATCGTTAATGACGGCAGCATTCGATCGAGTCCGAACATTTAGTTGTGCCGTTTGAGAGTAGGGCTCTCGTGTAAACAGTAATTGTATCGATGAGCTTATCTCTCGGCACTTACGATATTTTTTTTCTGTTTTAGCAACTCCAAGTTGATCAATTTTACGGAAGGCTAAAATTCCTGTTGTTTCCCTATTCACTTGCCCTAACTTCAATTGAGCCTAATCCTTCTTATAAGGCGATCAGCGAATCATATGGCATATCTTGAAGGTGAAAAGTTGCTACCGAAGCGGCAGTGGGCGATGCGGTTTAAGAAAATATGAAGTAGAAATGAAAGCGATATTTAAATTTTAGACGATTGCCACGACACCGTGAAATCTGAACATAAATAATAATTATAACTAATCGGCATTTCCATTATAATTTGCATTAAAATTATAACTATCGGGACTTACGGTGACTTATTTTAGTAGTGATGGTACTGCATACTTTTTCTCGACATTTCTGCCGAGTTGTAACGACTGTGCTGGTGAATGGATCGCGAGTTTGTTACGTCTTTGTTTGGACCGGGCGCTTTAAACGTCGACAAAAAGTATATAGTAGCATCACTAATTGAATTTAAAATAAATTATTTTCCCCCTTACTCGGTGAAAGTATACGTAGAACGCATTAGATGAAGTCATTAACTAAGTTAAGTCCGTGAATTCCGTGAAGTCTGCTGATATTCTCACAATAATTTTCACCCAGATACGGAAATATTTTTTTGTAATTTTTCGAATTTTTTACAAAATCAAACTTTATTACTTTCTAGCAAAATACCCATAAAAATGCGTGTACGGAAAACGAAATAAACGCACGTAAGATTGCCATTAATTTTAAGTCTCTTTCTCAGAACAGTAGACTCTTAAGCACTATGGGTAGTTTGATTCAAACCAGAGCTAATATAAACAAATAGCTTTAGGTCGGGACTACACGCGTTGGGATTTCTTAGTTACGGGTAAATTTCAAAAATGTTAGAAATTAACATTCTGAAACTAGAGTTCTGATCTAATAGAACTATCTTAAACAATAATTAATGTTGAGGCAAATGTCAATGTTTAAACAATTTGACAGTTTACCAACAGGATTTCAAATTAATAACGAAAATTTAATATCTAGTAGCCTAATACCCACGTATAAACAAAGCTCAATCGATTTACTTTTGAAATTTTAACTATAACAGCGCCCTTGTTGTAGGTTCGGTATTCCGTAACAATTTACTTTTGTTAACAAAAAAATTAACCGGACTTTATGGGACAAGAAATGATCTAACAATTCTATAGTTACATGTAAACGCTGCCATGTCCTACTCCTTTTTAATAAGAAACTAGTGGACCCGACAGACGTGTGTGTGGACCAAACTCCAAAAAAAAAATTTATTAAAATCGGTCCAGTCATTTAGCAGGAGTTCAGTGACAAATACACCCGTAAAATAATTATATTTTATATTAAGATTGCACAAATCATTATCAGTGATTCGTGCATATTTTTTCCCGTACGTCCGGAATACCGGTGCGTGTAGACGCAGCCTAATTTGTAACTCTACCCGGCCGGGGTGCTATAAGGCCGTCTTTCATCTCCACTGCCGCATTACCGACCTCATAACCAAGCGGGATCGCTTATTGATTGACGTTGTTCCGTATTATTGATTAATTGTCGTTAAACATATTGACTTATTGTTCTATCGTTAATGTCCTTTAGACCTATTTTTGTTCTGTTTTCATATTTTTTTAGTAATGTTTTTTTTTTCACATAAATGATTTAAAGGAAAGTCGCTTCATGCTATCTTCCTATTACGTGTAGAAAAAGATTTACACATAAAAAAAATCTCATGTATCTTAAAGTATCTAAAACAAAATTAATTTTACTATCAGTACCTAATGCCACATAGATCTGTACGTCAAAATATTGAGATTAAAAAAACACTTACCTTCGGGAACTCTAAAACATAAGCGCAGCGGATGTACGGTGACTGCGGGATACGTAAGGAATGAGCTGCTGTCACATGATACGTATTCCGATACTTCGTGGGAGCAGTGTTGTGTTCTCCACTGATAGTTTTCTATAACATATTGAACCTTATGTCTATTGTCTAGTGGTCATGTTAGAGGCAGAATAACTCTGAGCAATCTGTATATCAAACATGTTTTATGTCTGTGCATCAAATAGTTACTACTGTACTATCGGACACCCGCAGCTTACGGCTCTTAGATCTTATTAGCAGGTATTAAGAGCTAGAATTGTGAAATTAGTTTGCTGTTAGGTCCGCCTACGAGTAATATAGACGTAGGTATGTTCATTGTTGACAGTTCAGAATGGAAATTCTGTCTTTATATTACTTGTAGAGGACAGGTTCTACATACGACCTCAGAAGACAGACATATTAATACATAATTTATAGTAAGCTATAAAAGATATTAATATGTTAGGGACCATCCATAAAGTACGCCATACGAAAAAACATGAAATCATGATTTTTAGACCACCCCCTCCCACCTTGTCATAAAACAAACGAGCCCCCCCTCCCCCTGTCACACGTTGTCTATCCCCTCCTAATATAGTATAAACTTTATACTATAAAATCAATTTCCTACTATAATCTACTAAAAGATTTTAAACTACCTACCAATTATTTGTACTAAAAAGTAGAAATCTACTAAATGTGGTCACACTGTTAGTTTGGTCTCCTCACACCTACAGAGCCTACTCTATGTGACATAGCAGAATTTTTTACTTACTTATTTAAAACACTGTACGGTATACTTTTCTTCACTACTCTATGGCCGATAAATATATTTACATTAGGAATCCAAATCCAGACTGCATCGCTTTTGTGTAAAAATTGTCATTTTAGTGCATTCTAGTATCCATCCAGCGCCACATTGGATCACCGGATTATAGTGGATTGCAAGAGTGTAAACCCTCTAGGACTAAATTGACTTGATTAATAATTTGCTACTTAAAAAGAGTGCTTGCCCTGAATTTATTTATACTTTAACCAAGGGGAAGTTTTTGAAATGTATTCCATAAAACTACTCGGCGATAATCTGCATACAAAACCGAAGTATAAAAACTTTACAGCGCCTTCCCCTAACGCTCCGGACCACTGCCCTCTCTCACCACAAACAAACTACTCGAAACTGCGATATAATCTTAATTCATATTAGAGTGGATTTCAACAATTAGCTTTTTTTATAATTTTGGTGGACATGATTTTTATCATATAGCTTGGTGTGAGTACGTTAACGTGTGCCTAGAGTCTGGGAGGTGAAGTATGTTTTATGCCTTAGGTATCAAATATATTTAAACATATAAAGTTTAGTATATGACACCAAAATTAGCTAAATCTCAATTTCATTTCATTTTATAATTTTCCCAAACACGTACTTTTATGCGATTCTCGAATAAAGCCGCGGACAAGAGCTAGTTTGTATATAGGAACTCGTAACAAAATACTTGCGACTTAAAATATTTAGAGAACAACCGATTTAATCAATTAATGAGATTAAACCGTAGGTGTTTGTAATTAATGTGCCTGATAATAAGGTTGTATATGGTCCGGTGAGACGCATTCGTCAGTCAGCTTTCGTGAGCTGCCCGCGCGTTTATTTGTTTATTTTTTTAATTATTTATTTGGGGCTATTGTTTATGTTTTAGGTATTTAAGGGCTAGCGCTCACTTGAGTAATATCAATCATTCGTTCAATTTCGTTCAGTAAGTGAGTTTCCCGGTGGCCCAACTTTCCTAATCCCTTAGCCCTATTCCCATTCCATATTCCCTCATACATGTCAGCAACGCATTTGCGACTCTTCGGATGTCGCGAGTGTCCATGGGCGACGGCAGTTGCTTACTATCGGGTAACCCGTCTTCTCGCTTGCTCCCTAAATATGATGAAAAAAAATCTATGCATGTCAAAAGGCTTCCTTCTCCTTAAAGTGGCATTCCAATCCTTGTTCCACGCAATTGTCGAAAAACAAAAATGCCAAGGAATTATAAAAGTTTCACCAATTAAAGCTATCGCACCTATTCCTACATCAGCGCTAATATCTCGTTTACCAATTAAAGTGGAAATTAATTAGAACAGTAACTGGAGCATTACCTGTTAGTTATACTAATTGTGCTAAAAGTGCCGTTTTTTACCAAATTCCGAAAAGAAGGATGATTCATTATAATCTAAACTATATACAGGGTTATGCAAAACAAGGTGATGATACTGCGTCGTGTGAGAGTAGCAGCGCTGAAAGCGCAGTTGTTTCTTGTGATTTGTATGGGCAAGAGCCGCAGCATAGGTCGCAGCGTCATATGGATTTGCATAAAAAAAAGTTATTTGTTCAGTGTAACAATCTGTTTGTCACCCCTTTGCACTTAAACCAATGAGAATTAATGAAAATTTGTGTAAAGGATAAACCAACGTTATATTTGGAATACCAATTTTGAATAAAAACAATTTGAATTGAGAAGAAATGGTGCTTGCGTTACCAAACATTTTGTCGCAATAAAGTTGCAAATTGCAAGTTAAACTCTGTAGTTTATTTTATTTTTTTATTGGTAACAAAGTTTATATTACATCGTATTCCTTGAATACTTATTTTCAAATATACTCGTAGACAGTTACTTTTGTAATTAACTGCTAGTTGTACAATGTACAATCTTACTAATTAGTTTAGGGATAAAACTGATGACGTGCAGTCAGCAGGGGGTTTGTCACGTAGCGCGTGTGGGTGGATTTCTGTTTTTTTTAAATGATATTTAGGGGGCAAGCAAGAAGACGGGTTACCTGATTGAAAGCAACTGTCGTCGCAAGTGCGTTGCCGGCCTCTATGAGGGAATAGGAAGTAGGAACAGGGATAGGAGGATTAGGGAAGTTGGGCCACCGGTAAACTCATTCACATGTTGTTGCAGTTTATGCTTCGTGTTTATATATTGTGTCTTCACGATACTGTGGTACTTTGTTGAAAAATATAAAACATTTAGAAAATACATACTTTACTAAAATCGAGCATTATAATATGATACGACTAAGTACCCTTAGTGTTTAAATAAGTAACTAATGGGACCTTTACAAATTTTAAAATTTATTTATGTATCTTTTAATACTCTTTAATCAATGAGATAGAGATCTGGACAATACGTATTTTGTAAATATGAAAGTATAATTTTCACATTTAACGATATATCTTCTCAAAGGAAATATTCCAGGCATGAAATAAGGTCAGTGATGATTATGAATAATTAATTATGAAGATAGTGTGTGCTTCCGTGGCGCCGCGGGTCGATACGAAAGTTCAAAAGTAACGAGTTACATGTGTACCCGCTGCGCCCGCGCCGATCGCATTCATTATCTTAAACTTATTCTTATTGTCTCTTTGGTACAAATTATCCTTTATCTTTATGAACTCAGACAAGGGATTATTCTTAATGTATGTCACAAGTAGAGGGGATCGACTATATGGTGGGCTCAAATTTAGAGGTCGAAGGGCCTCGTCGCTTACTTATAAATGTCGGATATTCTGTCCAAAACTTTTTTGACAAATGTTGTATGGATATTAGAAAATCTGTCAAAACAGTTAAAAATCATAAAATATCTCGTATGAATTTATGGATGGTTCGTTAAAATACTCATTAGAAGCTTGCGTAAGTTCCAGCGCTATTGCCGCAAAAAAAACATTTACCTTCGACTTTGAATATCTTCGTACCCATCGTCCCAATTACTTGACAAAACCTCAGTATAAAAAGATCAATATATGTCTTACCCTTTGCATTTATATGTTAAGTAGGAGTTTTAGTCAAGCTGTTAATTTGGTAACAACATAAAACATAGCACTACAACAAGATGCTTGTCTGACTTTTTTTTTATGTATATACACAAATTTATTTTTGTACCCATGATTATTCCTTAAAATATATTATTACCAAAATATTAATGTCATATCCTTTTCTTCTATCCTTCGTATTTGTTGTTTTATTTAAGCCCTTCTTGTTTACAATTTCCGTTTGTAATTACGAGAGATTTTTATACCCGGGTGTTGACGTATCAGACAAACACCTCGCTTTCGGTTTAGAATAAATTAAAATAAGTATTATAATTTTATAATGATACCTTGTTATTTATTAGATATTACGTATAATGACTTTTTGTTTTTCAATTTACATAATTATTATGAACCTGAGCTTTTGTATTATTGGCTGATAAGTCCCTAAACTTAAATTGCCCATAATTTTTTACTCATTTTCAAGGTCATTATCATGCATAATAATCTATCTATATATATAAAAATGAAACCAATTTTCCTTGGTCACGGCATCACGCGTGTAAGACTGAACGGATTTCACTAATT
>JAOTAV010030843.1:0-20175 GCA_026546445.1 Cyclargus thomasi
ATATTTCATTGGCTTTCAAAAAAACTTATTTTTTTTATGAAAAATACGCTCATTGACTTTTTATTCAAAGATTTGTTTTGGGACAAGAAAAAGTTGATTCACCCTTATATCAAATTATGTGATTAGAAATATGTATTCGAATCGTTTTTTAATTCTTTTTACGGGTACAAAAATGTTAGCTGATGACCTTAACTCTTTCAATTCTAATAGCATTCCTACCAAATACGCTTTAGATTTCAGACAAAAGATTAAGCGAACAGCTGTAATAAATTCTTCTAAAACAATCAAGCGCTCATTTTATTAATGACGACTTTGTGAGCAAGGACAGACGTATGGCGGAAGACAGCGTTAGTCTTTAGCCGGGCGTCATACAAAATACGCCATCGCCGTTAATCCAGTTGTAAAAAAAAATTAAAGTGTGCGCAGCAATTCGTATCCCATTTTTAATTTTTCGAATTCTTGGAATTTTCCGCGTTTTTTCGTGTAGTTTTCAAGAGTGCAAAAATATATAAAAAAATTCAACTTCTATTTTGATTACAATTTTTATACATAACAAAACTTTGCAATGAAGAATTTTGTTTAATGATTTAAACACTACATTGTTCAGTGAGTGCGGAAGCTGAAAATAGACTTACATAATCCATGTTTGTAAATAGAACTTAGAAGTGAATCAACGTTTCAGAATAAATTGAGTGTACACTTCAACGTATCAAAAATACAACGAAAATGCATAACGTACGTGGTGTGAAAAGAAAATTTTACCATTTCTGGGCGTATAGAATATAAAATATAAAGTGTGCAAGATTAAAAAAGGATCTTCATTCGAGGTAAATAATGTTTCATATTTTTATAGCTCTACCTTACCGGCTTTTAATTCTTTTAGTGACTAACTGCCGTATTCAGAGGCGATAATTAATTATTAAGTAAAATTAAATTAACAGTTAGACAGATAATATTGTACGGCGATTATTTTTCCTGATTTAATTAGAGTTAGTTAATTTATAACTAAGCACTGAGATACAAAAATCATTAAAAAGCTAATTAAGATTCGATAGTGCAGCTGTAAGATATTAAATTATTTAGCGATTGATTTAAACGAGCATAAAACCAAATATGTATTATATTTATAGTCGGTGAGGCTCCAAAGAGGTTCCAATATAGTAAAATCAAGTCTCTATTAAAAAAAAAACTTTACGTTAACAGTACGTAAACTATATATGTAAAGTCTATTAGATTAAAACAATTGTGTCAATTAAACAACACATTGACGGACAAGGACATTTGCAGTAATAAATAGTGCATATATCTCCTATCCCTCTGGAATTAGAGCTAATAGCCGGGGAGGTGTAACTATGAGTGCTATTTTTGTAGTGACTCGAACATCGTAGAGACCTAGTACGTTTTGTAGAGAAAAACGTTGAAAAAATAATGAGAGCGTTTGTTATTTTAGTGGTGGAATAAGACGCTAAAGCGATTTTAAGGTTCAAAAAGAAAACGCTCTGAAATTTACATTAAACATTTATTAGGCTATTTTAGACAGCAACGCCTAATGCAAATTCAACTAAATAGTTGAATGTGACAGAAAATATCTGGGAAGCTTGGTTACGGAAATATGAGGCTTTGTATGTTATTACAATAAAACCTTACATTTAAATCATCAGTGCTTTATGTAAAAGTGTTCTTTGGTATATTTTTAACACCCTCTTTCTTAATATGATAAATCTTATAACATTTTTAAATCCCCTCTTGGGCTCTACTATAATGGGCAATGGGGAACATGCATTTTTCTTGCTTTAAATAAATCTATCATTATTGAAAAACGATAAAGTCCAATTGGTTTTTTCATCAAATTGAAAACAACAATGTTACAAGCCTTTAAAGTAGTCAGAAAGAGAGATCCGATATTGACTGTGACGTCAAAGTCTATAACCTGCATACAAAGTTTTCGACATTTATTTATTTATTGTTCAGAAAAACTTACAGCTAAACAAAACTCAATAGTGACAAAGTAAGTAACAAAGAGCCAATTACAAGTTTATACACATAGGTATCAATATAGTAAGTTAATTGATGTGAGAAAAGTTTAAATAGTTTTAGGTGTACTAATTCATTAGATTACGACTAATATTACGTATTGACAATTTATCGGTCATTGAACTAGTTTCATACC
Organism: Cyclargus thomasi; assembly: GCA_026546445.1. Lineage (NCBI taxonomy): Eukaryota > Metazoa > Arthropoda > Insecta > Lepidoptera > Lycaenidae > Cyclargus > Cyclargus thomasi. Next base: position 2,171 of record JAOTAV010030843.1, read on the forward strand.
ACATGCATGTTTATTATTGCTTAATACATGTATTCCATCAGTCAGAGGGAAGAAATTCATATTTCCGAGTAGTTTGACAGTTTTGACGTCCTACAGATAAAGGATTGCGATAGTAGTTTTGCGAGAGTTGTTTTAAATGACATTCCGCCATACGTCTGCATACAAGACACTCGCCACATCCGAAGGGGTCGCACCTTTCGGATGCCGCGAGTGTCCATGGGCGACGGCAGTTGCTTTCCATCAAGTAACCGGTCTGCTCGCTTGGCCCCTAAGATAGTTATCATAAAAAACATAAAAACAAACAAATATCCCTTGAGAGATATTATGCCACAAGCTATTCAACCCGGGTTTGCCCGAAACTCAAAAAACTGGGAAAACTCGGTATTTGGAAATCCAAAAAGTAGAAAACAAATCGTTGAAGTTAATTTGAATCAATTACGTCATTTGAGATTGAAGAAAAAAACTTTTCAGACTAAATACCTCTCTTCACGCAAGCCCTGATGGATCACCATGATTGTAAAGTTGGTCACAGTATACACACCATCATAAGTCATGGACAATCAAAATCAAATATGAACGTTGACTTTTACCATATGTTCCACAAATCATTGTAAACATCACACCTAGTAATAAAACTAAACATTTTTGTTAAATTGAAGGCTTTTTCATTTAAATTTACATGTGATTTTTTATTTATGACTAAAAAGTATGTAGACTACATGTAGATCTTGGATAATCGTATATTTTTCACGATCAAAAGTGTCGACTTTCGTAAGACTTCACCGGTAACCATCATATTACGCGATAACATGTTCTGCGTTCTTCCCCGCGGTCTTCTACGTTTCTGCTAAATTTCATGAATATAGGTCAAATTGTTTCGGAGACTACTCGATGCAAACAAACAAATTTTTCTATGTCCAGTATCTCTGTATACAGATGTGCTAAAGTAAAATAAAGTATGTTCATCGCTTATTGATTTATTAAATTAAATAACTAGTTGGTGCCCGCAACTTCGTTGCACAAAAGTTTGTATTTCATGTGGAAACCGTACATTTTCCCGGGATAAAATGTACCCAATATGTTACCCAGACCTAACAGCTATTAAACAAAAAAAGATTTATTCAAATCCAGTCAATAGTTCCTGAGATAAGCGCGTACAAACAGACAAACTGATAAACAGACAGTGTTTTATTACAGTTCCTTAGCACCCACCCACATATTTATTATTTTGTAAAAAATATTAAATGACAGACACTCCAAATTCACTGTTTTATTATATGTATAGATGTATAGATTATTTATTAAATCATCCGCACCGTACATATATATTATAGGCTACGTGACTAGTTTTAAGTGGCAGTAAATAATAAGAATACGCCATTATGTTTAATATCGGCAGTCAGACATACTCCCTGCGTCTAGACTGTGCATTCCCAACAATCCTTTGAGTATACATCGTATACAAAATATATAAGGGTGTGTATTAGTCCCCAGTAGAGAGTTAAATATGAAAGAAGCAGTGCTAAAATAGTTAATTTTTAACCAATGGGCCAAATGAATCACGCCACCCTTAATTGCTTTATAAATGAGTGAGTAAACTACGCCGCGCCGCAGCGTGACGGGTTTTAGCAGAAAATCCGCCTCCATACGAATTGTATGGAGACGGACGCGCGTATCGCACACCTTGACGGAGCGCGCCGGGCCTCAGCGGGGCGGATTTTTGCGCGGCGGACACGGCCCGGCAAGCCTTCAACAGTGTTACCACTTTTAGTAGATTGCCATTTTTTGGTACAAATGAATAACGGTTTAGTATTTAGTCCAAAATGGTTTTAGTAGATTATCGTAGGAAATTAAATCTATTATATATATAAAAGAAAGTCGTGTTAGTTACACCACTTATAACTCAAGAACGCCAGAACAGACTTGGCTGATAATTGGTAGGCAGGTAGCTTAGAGCCAGGAGACGGACATAGGATACTTTTTATCCCGTTCGACAGCGTTCGATTTTCTAATAAAAAAAAAATAATCTGCTTATTTATTGCCATTAAGGCGGAACAAAGTTCGCCGGGTCAGCTAGTTATAGAATAAAATGTAATAAAATATTTAAAAAAAACAATGAAGACAGTCTAGTCAGTACTGGTTCACAAAAAAAGTGCTCCGCGACAAAATCCGTGGTACGAGTATATCGAGTCACGGGTGATTTAAAAGTGTTTACACTGACGTACTCAAAACCCGTCAATACGATAAGACCCGACCCCTCAACAGTGTGCCACAGAGCATTTTGCGCTGCGCTGAGCCCCGGCCCGCCCCGGCACGCTCCGTCAAAGTGTGCGCATACTATACATGTCATAAATGCGAAAATTGATCAGTCTGCCTATCTGTCACCCTTTCACGCCACTTTACTTACAGTAGCCACTGAACTGATGGGTACATAACATACTAAGGTCCTGTTTCACCGCTTACTGATAAAGATTCTGAGACGCTATCCACAACTTTTTTGACAGTTTCTCCTATATCCCATTCCAAACTTATCAGGAAGCAGTGAAACAGACCTTTAGGGTCCCAAAAAAGGTCTGAATATATAATATCTCGAAACGTACAGTCTCCAAGGTCTCATTAAAGCCGGCAACGCACTTGCAACGAAGTCACGAGTGTCCATGGGCGACGGCAGTTACTTTCCACCAGGTAACCCGTCTGCTTGCTTGCCCCTTAAATATCATAAAAAAAAATTTGCTCTACATAAATGATATAAAAGTTTCTTCCAGCACAATGGGGTTGCCGATGCTGCGTCGATGCTGCTGCTGCTTGTCCTTGGAGATAGGCTGCTTCGTGCTATGCATACTGTCCACTGTAAGTAGTTAAAACAGTAGGTCCTAATCTCAATCGTAGCTTTAGGAATAGCTTGAATTTTAGGACCTGCATTCTAAGTCCAGACAAATTAGACATTAAAAGTTGTCTTCTCCATTTGCCATAAGTAAGCACGAAACTCCCTGGGAAATGTCAAAATTTGTATGAAATCTGTGCTAAGTTATTTTAACAAGCCATAGAAAAAATCGCATATAGCTAAAAATTATTAGCGACGTTAAATACCAAAAACGAGAACAGTCATTTCACTCGCTTGGCCGTTGTTCACAAACGGGACCAATTGTGGTTTTAATAGTGTATTTAATGAATCCACCAAATTTGATTCCTCTGATTGGTTCTAGCTAGCGTGCATCGGCTACATCATAGCCGGTTCGTGGAACCTGCCTCGGCACCGGCAGCGCGAGCTGGAGGACAACCTGATATCCATGACGGCGGTGATGTTCTCCGCGCTGTCAGCCGTCAGTAACGCCGTGGCGCTAGCCGGTGTCATCGCTGTAAGTGTAAATAGTTCAACTCAGTTGTGCGCGCAGCCAATGTGTGCGTGCGTGTGAATATTTTTGCCGTGGGAGAGACATGCTTCAGCACGAATGGTTCGACCCGAGTGATACCACGGCCTCACAGAAAAATGGCGTGAAACGACGTTGTGCTGTGTTTCGTTCAGTGAGTGAGTTTACCAGTGGCCCAACTTCCCTAATCCCACTATACCTATATCATAATAAACTCTCATTCGTGTGGCAGTGATGCCACCGTATGGCAGTCACCGCGGTATGCGTCGTCCGCGTAAACAAGGGTCACATCGTTGGGTTTATTACCATTCTTAACTTTACTAAGGGCCTGTTTCACAGCTTACAGTAAGTCTATTTATTTGACAGCTATGACTTTATTTGACAGATTTTGTATGGAGAATATTTCAAAAAAGCTGTGTGTAGCCTAACAGAAACTTTAACAGTAAGCGTCGAAACAGACCCTAAGCCTTTAAGTGACGTCTCTAATGTCTGGTTTACACGTATTTAGATGATAAGTAGTTAACTAAATTTTAACTTAAATTTAAGTTATTAACTGCATGTAAACATAAAGTTTAGTAGCAAGTGGCAAGTTAAGTCACTTAAAATTAAGTTAACTACTTATCTACTTAATAAGCGTAAACCAGACATTAGTGGCGTCATCAATATATTGTTCATGATACATTTAAAACTGATAATTTGTATTAATTGTGACAATAAACTATGTATTTCTTTTTAATTAACAATCATGTCATTAAAATAATAATAATTTTCAAAATATTTGCACGTCGACACATATCCGACAAAACATGTGTACTATTTGACTGTGTATCATCTTATTATTACTACCATGTTTTTGCAATAAACATACTTACTTATAGGTCTAAGCACAGACTCCAATGGTTTTACGCCAATTGGTGATTTTTCGGGCATTAATGCTACTCTTCACAGATTTAATTAACCGATTCACATGATTCATAAAGAGCCACTCCTAAATAATGATTTCCTGTTGACTGTGGACACAGCTGCATCTCCTTGCACTATCAGCTGGTAATACCTAAACTGTCTGGCGAATCTCCAAAATATTATGTCCAATGAGGATAATAACAAGTTTTTTTACCTTAATTCTTACGTCAGCTCGCTAAATTTGTTTCTCTAATTATTTAAATTTGTAAACAATACATAAAACATGATATTTTGTTGCCAGATTATGTAATGCCTTTAATGCTCATCTGAGATTACAATCCCTTTGTACTGAATGTCTTCTGGCAAATTGAAGAATTTGTTACTGAAGGAACATAATAATCTCCAATCTGCCATTGGTGACATTTTCACCAACATTTTGTAATAAGTGACTATTTTCACCAACCTTCCTCTGAAGGTGGTAGAAATGGGCGCTAAATATAACTGACATTGTACCAAGAATTTTATTCGGGTTTAATATACTCAATAGTTGGCTACTTCATTTTGATCTACAGAGGCGCCCAGGCTGTCTCCAACTAGCGTTGGTGTTCAACTCGGTGTTCGTGTTGTGTATATTTCTGGTGGCGATCGTCACGTGTCTGTTCAGCCCCGAGCTGGCGCCGTTCATGAAGGAGCCGGGGAACAAAGCTTTAGTGGTGCTGATGTTGATTGGTGGAGCGGGTAAGTGGTGAATTGGGAAAAATAGAACTTTTCAATTTCGGGTTTCTGATATCCCTTTTCCGGGAAAAAACGCGTCTCCCTTTTAATTTATTAAAACAAATACATCATTGAGTTAATGATACACTATGATAATACTTTTCGTCTTTTATTTAAATTAATATTCAATTACATTCTAATGCCCCTTAGGCCTTTGGGAATTTTGACGAACTCTCACTCTACAAACTATATAACAACTACTCTTCGATCAGCGACTTCTGCAACATATTGAAATTATTTTTCCAGTGTTCTCCATGTACTACCTGACGGTGATCAACAGCCTCTACCGCAAGATGAAGATGCCTTTCGGCGACACCACGCTGGCCGTGTAGCTTTAACACGGATCTCTTTAGCGAGTACAGTTAGCGACTGGTTTACAGAATTTTTATAATGATATTGAGGAGGCAAGCGAGGAGACGGGTTAACTGATGGAAGGCAACTGCCTTCGCCCATGGACACTCGTAACATCCGAAGAGTGCACTGCCGGCCTTTATGAGGGAATAGGGATAAGTGGTTTAGGGAAGTTAAGCCACCGGTACCAAACTCACTCATTGAACAAAACACAGCACGATGCCGATTCACGCCAGTTTTCTGTGAAAGTGTCGCATCACTCCGGTCGTTAGTGCCGAAGCATGGCTCTCCCACGGCATTGAGCATTCGTATTACGTACTTGAGATCGGAAATGTCTCATTGGCACACGCCTCCACCGGGGCTCGAACCTGCACCCTCAACTCGAACCAAAGGCCTCACCCACTAGGCTACGGACGCTCTTGAATACTACAATGCTACAAGAATTTGACAGATGAGAACTACAGGCTTTATTTTAAAATGTTAAAAGTGCGTACAGTGATACAAGAATGAGATAGTTTCTACACAAGTGTGATCAACAGAGATCCAGGATCTTCTGGGTATTGGACAACATAAAGTCGTGCTTCACCAGGACTTCGCAATGAATATTGTCGTGCTGCAAGACTTTTCATTTGTGTAGCCAAGTTGAGAACTGGTCCAATGCCTGGTGAGAAGAAGACTTTGTATATATTTCAATATATTGTATAGGCTGTGCTTAATTTTAAAGACCTATGTTACGTGCTTTTTTAAGTATAAATTGATTTATATGCAGATGATGGTTTTTCTCTAGAGGACGAAAAATTCACGACTGAAATCGACTTACCCGACCAATTAACGTAGGTCCGTATCCACCTATGATTCAATTTCTGCGATAATACCTAAGACCAATTCGAGTAAGTGTAATATAAATTATTTATTGTTGATATTATTATTATTTTAAGTGTATCTATTTATTTTATGACAATTATAATGTAAACAATTAATTTTACTTATTTTTATTCTTCTTTAAGAAAAAAATAATTAATAATACCTTTTTATAGCTGTTATGTTATTAAACATTTTTATTATATTGTTTGTATTTTTTATCTTTTTACGTAAGATTTTTAATCTTTACAAAGGAAATAAAATGATTCACTTGTTTATTTCAAATGTTTTAATAACATGCAAATGCATTAACAAAATTATTTTTGTTATTCATCTTAAGTCTCAGCAATATATTTTAAAAATCCAACGAAGTTTTAAAAGAATTGGACGGAACTAAAATTAAACAAATCGGCGAGTTGGACTTGGCCGATTCGTTTAACTGTTTCGTTCCGTGCCATAATAGAGCAAACATCGGTAAAGTTGTGTTTCTTGTATGAGACCTTAACTATTTTGTTTAAATTTTTTTAGACATTAAACAATCATAAATAGAACTGAGTATTTTGTGAAATTTTCAAGTGCCTGCCTGTAGCCATTATTGGTACTAAGCAAAAAAAATTACGTTTGTTGTGTAAAGGGCTCTCTTATTTGTTGAATTTATTTTGATTTTAGTATTTGTGGTTTTAGTACCAACACAAATACATAATCTGTAACAATTTAACCTTCTAACTATTACCGTTCTTGAGATACACCCTGGAGATAGAGAGACGGACAGACGGACAGACATCGAAGTCTTAGTTATAGGGTCCCATTTCTATAAGGCTAAAAACGGAACCCACAAGAAGGAACGCGCTACAAAAGGTGTGTTATTTTACTGTTACTGTGTTATTATGTAACTTATATTTACACACGTAAGAAAGGTACCTACAATCTACATAAATTATTTTAATTTTTACAAATTATTTTAAATATAAGGAAAAGAAAAATAACTTATATCAACACTTTATGGTGATAACAAAAATTTCGAGAAACTACTATAGTTGTGAATTAGTGATACTTTAGTATATTTTCTCTTTCAAATGCGCTGCATGCATTTCAAAAGGTTATTGAAAAGTTAAGGAAATAAAAGAAATAGGATTATAGGCTGTGGCGTAACTACATGGTGGCATGCCGGTAAAATGCCACGGGCCCCCAGCCGGAAGGGGCCCCCGCCTAGACAAGTGGCAAGCGATTATTTTTTACAATAAGCGCTTGACATGTTTTTGTATTGGATTGACATAGTGGAACGAAAACGAATTTGCCAATTTGAAAAAACATTTTGAAACGCCACTGATTACATGTGGTTTAAGATTGTCTGCCCGTCTTTAAACTCTCTAATTCGACTCTCTCAGCGAAAGGCTGTATAACGCCGTCTTCTGTGCACCTGTATATCCCCGGACGAGCCGACCCATTAGTGTCGATATACTCACTCACAGCAAAAGGCACCACCGAATCAATACGAGTACTAGTGTTATTATTAACCGTGTGGATATTGCGCTAATTCTGCCGACCTAGACCGCGCCGTCTTCCGCGCTTATTTATAGCCGTACACCGCGCCCTTCTATAGCCCTAATACTACGAATTGTTGTCGTTTCGGCCGTATACAGGATAGTGTGTATGTGTGTGTGTGTGTGTGTCCTTTTGTTAATTGTGAAACTTTTTTCATTGGAAGTGCTCGCTAGCGTTTTTGCATGGGTGCACGCGCGCGCAATATGTCTCATACGCATGCGTTGTCATGACAACGTCGCAAAAAATGTTTATAATTGGTTACCTGTCAAGTTGTGAGCAATTATAGTTGGCGTTGCTATAACATAACGTGAGTTTAAATACTTGCGTTGGCGACTTGCGTCTGCCAAAAAAAAGTTCTAGCGAACACGGCCATTGTGTTCGCTGGGTGCGTATGAAAATACGTCGGCCAAAATGAGATTTGACGCGTCAAACGTCTGCTTGTTATTTAACAAAGTGACAAATTATATGGTCTAAGAGCTGATAGCAAATTTTGCGTAGGTGTTTGAGGCACGCTGAAACCTTGTCATATAACTCACCTATTACACCCCAATACCGGGCTGATGAGAAGCGGACGAATAAAACACTAATTGAACTGTTTAACTATAATTCACATCAAAATATGTATATGTACCATAAAAAACGGGCGAAAACTGTAAATAACTAACTTAAGCATATAAAGATATTGCCTCAAATATATTTATATATAGCTTTAGTTGAATATTTAAAGAATTAGAAAAAATTGAAAAATGAAAATTAGAAGAGATAGAAAAAATGATAAGCCAGATGATTTAGTGGGGGTATTAACATTGCCAGGCGCGTGCAAAATGGTTTGCGAAAATTGCTTGCAAACTATAAAAAATGTATTTGTGGCAACTTGAAATTTTAATACACGTTTTTTCATCACTAAATAATCAGATTATTTTATATTTTTGGAAAATTTCCTTTTTTTTAATGCCGCTTTCTGGTCTGCCGTTCCGTACTGGGGTGCAATAGGAGAGATACATTACAATGTTTCAGCTTGCCTCAAATACCTACTCAAAAATTGCTACCAGCTCCCGGTTTAATAATGCCACCGATCGCCAAGCATTACTTTTTTGCTACTAACCTGCAATCCTGATATTACTAGTGTCTATGGGTGGCGGTAGTTGCTTTCCATCAGGTAACCCGTTTGCCCCCTTATTTTTATATATACCATGCGCTCTCTGCATATCTCCATTTCAATCTGCAAACACAATATAGGAAGTTCATTTTGTTTTATTATTCATAATTATTCATCTTTACGGAAAGACCACGGGTAATTATTTAAAAATTATTTTAATATTCGTTGGTATTTGTCATAAAAGTCAAATGATACAAGTAATTAGTTAATATCTTTATTACCCAATGCAAACCAAGCATTGTAAGTTAGACGTTCCATACAATATATTATCTAGTCACTTAATATAACGACATTTAAAGCATATCAAAATTGAACAGGTCTTTGTGCAGAAGATATGTAGAGTTCTATACAAAATACAGGGTGTAACAAACTGTAGGCTGTATACAAGTACCCGTGTCATTTGTTTTACTTATTGGACAAAGTCCCAGGGAGCTCGCTTAAAAAAAATTAAAAAAAAAAACTCTCTCTATTACTTCCACAATGAGCTCTTTTAAGAAGTAAACATAGAACCTTAGTTTGTTCACACCCAGTATATCCTGCTCTATAACACAGTCTGTTGAGGACGAAGAGCGAGACACTGACAAGTAACTAGCTACAGGACCTCGGTTAAGGAGCTCAAAATCTTTGACAAGATTTTTAGACTGTCCTAAGGACGATTGTCCACCAAGACCGTCAACCGGGGACGAGAATATTGTGGCCGGATAAAATGCGACTTTATGACATAGACTTTTTTTATTTTCCTCTACGCTTTTAATCACGGCGATGACGTTGACGATAGAGCGATGTCGCTGAAAAATGAAACTTATAGCCTTGATCATAAAGTTGCATTTTATAGGGCTAAAATAATCTCGTTCTCGATTGGCAGTTGTGGTGGACAAACGGCGTAAGTCACACATTCTTATTTTAGCAGAAATAAAAATCTTCCCATGAAACACTTAGACAAGAAGTAACGTTTTTTTTATTATTACAATTTATTTCAGTTGTCTACAGGCCTTTTCCCCATATCCCTTTTCTGTCATTATTATTACAATATATTCTCACCAAGGTTAATATTTCAACAAAGTTTACTTTAAGTCCATCACGCTCTGGACTTTTTTTTTTATTTCCTATATAACATATTTGAAGACGTAAGTGAATGAAGTAGATAACTAACATTTTACAACATCCGTTCTAGTAAATGCTCATCTTTTCTCATAAAATATTGATAAATCATGTATTTTTGCAATAACATCATCTAGCTTGTCCATCTAGCTATCCATCAAATCTTCATTATTTTAATTTGAAACCATTTTCCAATATTAAAACCTCAATTTATACAAAAGTCTGTCAGTTTTTTAAAATGTTAGTTACCCACTTCTCACTACCATTAAACCGTTATAAAAATAACTGTCACATGTTTAATGGTTTAACAATGGTTTTTACAACATGTAACGTTCCCTTTTTGTCGTGTTTTCACATGGTTGGAGACTCTTGTTAGGTAAGTTATAGATACTATAAAAGCAGGCTCGATTTTATAATACCCGATCCAAACAAACTATGTTATATCTATGACAGATGTGCGTACACATTCATTCTGACATCAGTTCAATCCGTTCCGTCTGACTTCCGAGACCGACGCCAGAATGATGGCTGCAAAGTTAATAATAAAAAATATCACTCCATAAATCAATGGATTAGACGATTATTCTCCCGTAATTCCTGACCACACTGATCCCAGATTGAGCGTGTAACACAATTTATACGTCATCGGTTAGCTTAGATTAGGGACCATTCATAAAATACGTCACACCTAAAGGGGGGAAGGGGTGTACAAAGTATGACATGGTGTGACAGATGGACGAGGGGATCCTGAGTTTTGTGACATCACATATCAAATGTGCAAAATTTAATTTCAAAATTTTAAATATTAGAATGGTTTCAATTTTTTAATGCAAAATTGCTAATTTGTGACGTCACGATGGGGAAGGGGGAGGTTTAAGAAATATGGCTACCTGTGACAAGGAGGGAAGGGGTCTAAAAACCCTAAAATTGTTGCGACGTACATTACGGATGGCCCCTTAGGTGAGTTGTAACATTGAGAAAACACAGACATGAAACTTTTATTCCAATCCAAAACCAAGTCTCGATTTGGTTTGATGTGAACATGTCTACAAATAGATCTAAACTGGATCAAAGATATATTAATCACGTTTTCTGTATGTAAACTTAACAAAGATATATAACATATGAAATCACAATAGAAGATATAAGTGGAAGAAGCGGATAAGTAACAATTGACAACTTTCGAGTAAATACAATTTATTTTCCAATAATATTACAACAAATCTTGTGAATTACCTATTTCATTATCTGGTTTGTCCATCAAGCTATATATCAAATCCAAATTATTTAAATTTCAAGTAATTTTTCTGGTCCTAAAGCGTGCTTCTAAGCAATAATCCGGCAGATTTTTAAATGTTAGTTACCTCTTTTTACGCCGATAATTGCAAATAAATGCTTTTAAGCATCTTGCAGGGGACGGGTGTCCAAATGTTAGTTACCTGCTTCTTCCACTTATATTTTCAATAACTATAGTGTCATACAAATATATCATAGGTACTACGTAGCTTAATATTTCTATGGCACATATATCTACGTACTATCTAACATAAATTTTATTCAATAGTATATTTTTATCAACGTCTATACTAGATATGTAGAATAAGTTCTTCCAAGTTTAACTATTTGATGGCACATCCTCACAAATGCTAATAATATTTGTATGTTTTTAAACATACCAGTTGAAGCCCATTTGAATGACAATAGATATTATTATTGAACACATTTTAACAGAAATGATAACTTTTCGTTTCTTATCATTCGTTTTCATCTTGCATACTCGTCGTTTCAGTATTCCAGACTTAAACGTCGTTGGCAAATCATCCCCTCATGTCACTAAACACTAATGGTCGTTTTCACTAACCGCTTTTAAAACTTAAGGGATTTCACCAATATTTATATATCCTGAAAACGTTTATAACTTAGTATAATAGTGAAAAACTCTAAAAGTTGGTGAAAATGGTCATTAGTGTATTATGCGGTAATTTTAGAAAATGCTATTATTATTATTACAAACTTGAAATGCTCGTTAAGGGCCTATAAAATGACAGCCCTAAAAAACGTTCCAAATTTAAATTATATAAATAACCATGAACTAATTTGTAATAGGAACTTATATTTAATGGGTTCTAACAGATCCGGTGATCCGCATTGCGTAAGTGGTGCTTGTTTTAACGGCCACTGTAAATTCCACAATTTATAACAACTCGTAAACATCGTAACAATTTTAATTGCATTTAAATAACTTCACACACATAACAATGATTACATTGGTTTAAAATATTCATAACATAATTCACAGAAACTTTTGATGCCTAAAAGCATACAAACTATTAATAATTGTTACGCTTTTTGTAACTTTATATTCGTCAGAAAAACAAAAGTATAATTATTATAAATATAAAACTAAAAAAATAGGTTCTTTTCACTTAAAACCTTTCCTAAAAATATGATATAATCCTTCGCTATATTATCTCAACCAAGAAGAGGTTTCAAGATTGGGCGGATGGTAATTTTCATTGTTTTATTTATTTTCTTTAAAGAAGCTCTCTCACCTTAAGCATTTTTTATCAATTTTGAACCATGGCATATGAAAGTTATTTTTAAAACAATTTAAAAATACCGAAGGTGAGAAAAATACATTTGGGTATTACATTAAACGGACTACAGGTAAACTGGCACTGATTTATAATTTATACTTAAAATTTTACAATGGATCGATTGATAAGGACGACAGCATAATTGATTTTAGGACATTAAAGGTACTTTTCAAAGACCCTTTTTTTAGGTGAACACTTTAAGTGAAATAGCCTCCATAAGTTGCGGCCGACATACCTATACATCGATCATAAATTTTCTTTCACGGTTTTACTTTTAAAACATGGTCTTGAATAAAATAAATCTTTTACAAAATATATAACAGTAAATAACTATAATCTTTTTCATTTTTCACTGAAATTTGTTCGGTATATTTGTCAAGAATGTGAATGGTAAATATAACTATTAATTGGTGAAACAAGCTCCAAATGTCAATTTAACCAAAATTGGTGAACTATAAATTCTATTCCATTAATCAAAAATAAAGACGGTAGTTGGTGAAATTGGCACAAACCTCGTGTGTCATCTTCACTTTATTTGTGTCACGCAATATTCTCACAAAACTATAACTAATTAAAGCGAAGGACGTATTTATTGTCGATTCAGTTGATTATAAGTTACAGGACTACCATATAGGTCCCATCGCTAGAGCTAACGGCTAGGTGCTGGAGTAAATAGACATTTAATACTGTGTTACGTTTAAGAGGTAAGTATCATCAAGCAAATTGATTCATAGGCAGATTGCAGGCCTACGTCAATGGGTCGGTATATCTCGGCTCCGTGTAGGTCATGTTTTGTCGGATAGTCTCGAGAGAACGCAAACAAATTATTTAGGTTCACAATTTGGTTATGAACCAATTGCTCTGACAATTCAAAATGTGACAACAATGAGCACAAGAACTACAGAAGAAGAAAGTATCAGCACGACTTCGAAATCTCATCTTAATAAATCATACCTGCAAGTTTAGTATATTAAGATTTTTAGGTCCGTTAAGTTAACAACTAACGGACGTTGTTCGTAGAGTCTACATCCTGAGGATGCCCCTGTGTTGGAGCGAAACGCGCGTCGAGGTTCCCAACCCGCATTTTTACTTGCAGGTTGAGGTTAATTTTCGCGGAATATTGCTAAAAATCTTAATTTTCTAAACTTGAAGCTATGGATTTCCGCAAAGTAACGCCTGATTCTATTAAATAAATCACACCTACCTAGGTAGCAAAAAGTAAGAACGAGATTTTCCATTTCAACCCTCTACAGCGTCGCTTGTGTATTTATTTTATAAAATCAACATTAAAACACTGCCTAAATATGGGTAGGTACAATCAGAGAAGCGGAAAGAGAGCTAGATTGCAGACTAAGAGAATTGGTCGCGTTGTGTCAAACCCAACAGACAGATCACGACTTGTATGGAATTGACATATTCCGACCAAATAACGTAGGTCCGTCGACTACTCAACTGGCTCTTTTTCAATTTTCCCTCATTATACATTGATATATCGAGAGTTTAGAAACGTAAATCATATCTCCAAAGTTCGTTCTGCTCATCGCTAAAGCCGCTAAAATCGCAAAAATAGATGAAAAATATTATAACAATATTAATATAACAATATTTTAGTTATTTCAGTAGAGTGTCCCAATAATCTATACAAATGTTTCAAAATATATATTTAGTTGGACAGACTGTTATAGATGAAATATTAGTATTACAAAATACAACTGTCAAAAACTTGTTGAAAAACTTCGAGTGATAAATCTTTATAAAATAACAATTTTTATTGTTACTCGTAGGTATGTGTTATGTAGTATATAAATAAGCTCCGCGGACTAGTAACAAGTCGAAATTTATCTTTTTCAGTTCTGCGATAAGCAACAATAAGAGAATGTTCATTGTACACATCTTTAAGGGAATTGTGTACCTAACGGTTTTTATACAACGGGCCATAACGTTTTCCACCCTCTCAAACCTCAGAGTAATGATTTTGTAGTATGCTGTGGAAATGCCTCAGGCCTAGGCTTGTAATTTTTTTTAAATTATTGTTATAGATTTTGATATATTTTCTTTTTTGTGATTTCATGCAAGGTTTAGTGGGTGGAAAACGTTATGGCTCGTTATATAGAAAGCGTCTGATACACAATCCTCTTAAAGACATTAAAAAATCGAATCCTCTAAGATAATTTCATAAATTGAAGATATTTAATAAAGATTAAGGAGCTTCACAAAATTAGTTTAAGGAGCTTTACAAAATTAGTTTAAGGAGCTTTACAAAATTAGTTTAAGGAGCTTTACAAAATTAGGAACATAGAAATTTTAGTATCTTTTAAATAACAACTACGTTTTATAAATACGTTTAAGCACGTACAGTCACTGAAATAATGTACGACACGGTTCGCACTTTGTAGGATCAGGCAATACATTGTTTGGCAGATGACCATTCCTCTACAAAAGTTTGAATTTGAACTGGGCAAAATAATTTAGAATATAAAGGACATTCTGAATATAAATGTGTGTACAAACTGTCTACATAAAGCCCCAAACATTTATTTATTTATAGCTTGACAAAATATATTTTTTTTTTCTGAGATATATAATTAAACTTTCGTATGCAGAGAAATCTAGTTTTTAAAATCTATACATATGATAAAACAGTAAAATTGGCGTGTCTGTATAATTAATATTTTAACGAACTAATCAATGTGGGCTTAGGAACAGTAATAGAACACAATTCGACAAAAAATGTCTGTTTATATGTTTGCCTGTTTGTACGCGTTGAAATAGCTAATAAGTCTAGGCAACACATAGGATACTTTTTATCCCGGGAAAATGTACGGTTCCTGTGATATACAAATTTTTGCGCAACGAAGTTGCGGGCATCAACTTGTCAATTAATAATCTTTCTTGTCATAATTAAATTTTGTTATATAAAAACTTGATCCTTTAAGATAGTATAATATATTAGGTTTAGTAAGATCAGCCCCCCTAGACAAGTGGCAAGCGATTAACGTTTACGATAATCGCTTCGTTTGTTTTGTATGGGATTGACATATTCAAACTCGACTAGATCACGTGACTTTTCGTTCGTGTATGTCAATCCGATACAAAGACACGCCAAGCGATTATCGTAAACGATACTCGCTTGACACTTGTCTAGGGGGGCAGGGGCTTTTATACCATAGTCATGTTATGGTCCACAATTTTTTTTAATAATTCGATATTTAAAGTTATTTTTGATAAGTCGCTTACAAAGATTATGTATTTTGATATAGTATATAATATGATAGATCAGCCCCTTTTCTTCTTTATTACAATCAGAAATAATATAATTAAATATCAAAACATTACATTAGTAAATAAAATATTACGATTTCGATATTGTTATTAAAGTCAATATTTAAGCAACAGTAAATATTTATAAATGTAATATTACAATAACAATTTAAACTTCTTTACAAATCGAAATAAATACGTACAAAAATAATTACACTTAACTACATTTTATTTCATTTTGATTTAAATGTAATAATTGTAAAAACCTCCAAATAAATATACGTACGTCATTTTATTTATAGCACTTATAATATTAATATTTAATAATAATAGTCGATGTTAACATTTTTAGCTCTATAGCCGGTAACTCCAAGTGTTGTTTACATTTAGATCAAAATGATTTAAAACTGAGTACTTGTTATAGTTTCCTACAGGACACCGTCTTCGTTGATCGACATTAAGTAGCTTCTAATTATTATTATGTTGTACACGTTTTCAGCTAAAACAAAAAAAGAAAATAAATTTATGGGTACATTTTTTACTTGAAGTTGAGAACGTTATGTCTGGACAAACTCGACAACAGTTTATAGGCATGTCAAAAACTTAATTGTAACTAGATGTAAGAAATTGTAAGAAATAAGAAAAAAATTATCGTTAGAGTGAAAATAATAATCCTATTAAGAACGTTTCTTCAGCGCATTGTAGCGTATCGTAGGACATTATTACATATCGTAGTTATCGTTACACGTCGCAGCATGTAGTAGCGCAACGTAGCCTGACGTAGCACATCGTTACAAAAATTACAGCATAATATTATTATTGTTACGCGTCGTAGCGCATCGTAGCCAGTCGTAGGACATCGCTACGCGTCACAACTCATAGCACGTCGTAACGCATCGTTACGTAGCCTGTTGTAGCGCAACGTTTCTGGCGCCGTGCTAATCATTAGAGCGACTTACAACAGGACTTACGAATACGACTAGATATAATAATAGAGAACTATAATATTTTCGTCAAAGCGTGAAGAAGTAATAAACATACACACTCACAAACTTTCGCGATTTATAATATTAGTAAGATAAGAAGATGTCAATCGTGGTTTGTATAGATTTTTTTACAAAAGGCTAATAACCGCTTTTATAACTTGGATTGACTTTGAAACATTGAGCTTCAAAAAACTAGCCTCGTTATCCGGGTAGAAGGAAGTGAAAGCACTTACCAATAAACACGATCTGCGCTATGACGTGCCCGGCGCTCATGTGGGACATGGTCTTGAGGAAGCCGATCACGAACAGCACCAGCAGGATCACCCAGAAGATGCAGTACTTCTTCATTATCGCTGTCTTATCCTGGAAGAAAAATTTCAATCCTTCGATTTTCTTCTAGTCACACATATATACCAAGTATTCAATGTATGTCAATAAAGCGATAGTGACACGTAAATAAGAAAAAAACGTGTTTACATACGGTTCAACTCAATTGTGCGCGCGGCTCTATGTGTGAATAAGTCTTGTTTACTCAGAAGGTGACTGCCGCGCAGCTGCCATATTTAAAAGGGCATGCACACATAGGGCGCGCGCGCACAATTGAAATGTACTATCCGTATTACCTTATGCACAGCATACACGAAGACCAGGTTGAGCAGGAACTTGAGGCACAGGAGCACCACAACCATCACCGCGATGGTGTACACCACAGACACTCCCTCCCCCTCCCGCTCGGCCGCCTTCAGCTCTGATGCGAAAGTGATCAGCACCAGCGCTACCACCAGGGTGATTATCTGGAAGGATATTGAAAATAATATATTTTTTTTAATTATTTAATTAGCTAACAAAGTACGGTTTACAAATAAAGAAGGAAGCAACAGCTTTATATACTTCTAATATCCGATTCCCGAATAGGCTAGGAAAATAGGAAAAGGGACAGGGTAGGATATAAGGCACAGGGTTTTTTTTTTAATTTAATATGCAACTGGAGGCCTAAATTCTAAATTTCGTAAAAACTTTATAATAATAATAATATCCATGGACGCTTCACACCACGTCAATCTGGCCCTGTGCTAAGTACCCGAAGGACTTGTGT
>JAOTAV010030854.1:0-46759 GCA_026546445.1 Cyclargus thomasi
CATTGGTACACACTTCCACCGAGGTTCGAACCTGCACCCTCTCGAGTGCGAACCAAAGGTCTTACCCATTAGGCCACGGACGCTATATACAAGACTCGTATTCATCACACGAATCAAATTTCTTTACCAATCGCCAGGACAATATATACCACACTGTTTTTTGCCTGGATAGAATGCAAATCAATAAATTCAATTTACTAGAACATTTTCGACGGCTCAAGCCCGGCGGACATTTATATAGAGCTGTATATTGACAGAATTAACACGGTAAACTGACATATTCGCTGGAGCTGTCGAAACGGTTTTAAATAAAATTATTATCGTATTTTTAAATCAAAGACAGATATCAGCTGATATATTATTAACGTCACAAAAATCCATATAAAGATGCTGTGATTGGATATATGGAAATAATATGGAAGGAACGAGATCCACAGATATCTTTATGGACTGGACCTATTTTGATGACTTTTTTGTAGGTATTCAAGGGGATTTAGCGTTATTTAGGTTACATGATCCAATGTTATTCATGTAGATAACTAACTAACATTAGGACAACTTTTTTTGCCTAGATTATAGTATAAAATCAAAAACCTCAAGTCATAGGTTAAATAGCGAGTTCGTAGTCTCCGAAGGTAGACAATACAAAAAATAAAAAAAAACTATATAACTTTACACATATAGTTAATATATTATATATACTTATAAATTCTTATATACATAAAAGCCCGAAAGCGTGATTCATATAAAACTTAAATAAGAAGTTTGGATGAGATCCTCGGTACAAAAAACCTAACATAAGAATTACAAAGAAAGGATATAGGCGAAAAGCCTATAGATGACACTATTTTCAATAAAAAAATCAGAGAAGTTGAAACAGATACAGACTGTGGATCTAAGTAATTTCGTCGGGTTTTGTCATTAACTCAGCTTCAGAATTGACATATTCCAACTGGCCCAAGGTCCATCAAGTGGCTCTCTTTCAATTTCCCCCATCATACAAACATAATCTGTTGATTCTATAACAGATTAGCAGTTTGGGAGTTCGCGTCTAGAACTTATGTTATCATATACCGTTTAACTAGTAAGATACAAACTCGAAGATTAATTGTGCCATTCGTAGGGTAAGCCTGTTTACAGTTTGCTCACTTAAAATCTGTCCAAGTAATTGATGTATTGCGGTGCTCGAAAACTGTTTCATACTTTGATACTTGTGCCATAAATTATCTAATTTCGACCTTCGGCCCCCGTTCACAAGAACGTTGCGTAATGGGAATTTGAACTCGCTTAATTAATTGTTAATAGAGCCTATTATATAGCTTGTTAATGTCAAACCCTGCGAGCATTGTTCGCCGAAATTAGTTATTTGATTGAAATTGCTAAAAATAGCTTACGACTTCAATGTATATTTTGATTAGGTTACGTCAACACAAGTGTTTGAATATGTAACTGTCTACGCCATAAGCCCCTTTTCATACGCACAAAGTCGCCGCACAGTCGCCATGCCGCGTAAAGTGAATGTATAGCACGGCGGCCACCCGTGTGTCACCCGTGTTTATAAACAATAAATACGGTGACCGTCTCAGTAATGTATGCACTTGTACAGACACTACACGGCGACCGTAGACCGCATATAAAACTGTTAGCTCCTTTTGTGTGATTGTGATCGCAAAGTTCCTAGTGCGATTTATTTTACATTCGACCGTAAACGCGTTTAGCGTTTACTAATATTTTGTAAGGGATTTGTACAGCGCCACCTAGCGATTCTCACGGGCACGTGTCAAATCGTGTATAAAATCTTAATAAACGCGAAACGCCTTTACGGTCGAATGTGAAAAAAAACTTGCAGTCGGCACTCTGTGCCTGTTACTTTTAGCGCCAATCGATGGATTTATTAATTTGAGTATGCAGATACTCCTTGGACAAGAATATAAAATAGGACATAAGATAATTTTAAATAAAATTTTAAAAATAAAATCATTTTAATCAGTATGAGAACAATAATTTATCGAAATAAACGAATTTTAGTGCAACGAAGTTGCTAATAACATTTTTATTTTTTTTTTGTTATAATTTAATCGAAAAATATACTTTTAACAGAGTTTGGAGTTGAGAGGAGCGGCATACGAAGGTACATGGTTGGACTTGGACTCCAAAACCGCAATGTACTTGGTAATTTTTCTGGAGCGTTCCAAAAACCCACTGCGAGTGACCGCGGGAAAAATATTTACCCTCTCCCTGGACACTTATACTTACGTAAGTAATTATCTGAATTAGTAAACTTGGAAGTTGGCTCGGACTTTTTTGCATCCGCAGGCATTTCTTTTGGCTCTATTCTGAACGTTATTATGCCCTCCAGAAAAGTTTTAAGGGCAGTGCCGACTTCTTTGTAGAGCTTAATTCAGCGACAGATTGCGGATCTAAGTAACTTGGTCGCATTATGTCAAACCAAGTTGCCAGATCACGACTTTCCGACAAAATAACATAGGTCCGTCAAGTGGCTCTGCAACAATTTCTTCGATGACACTATATTAAGTTTCTTTTAAAGTGTTATCTTAGAAATTGTTACAGAGCCAATCAATGGTACAAAATCTTAAAATGTATAACGTAGAGCTGTTTGCATAATTTAAGAGAAGATGCAGAGATTAGTTAAGTTTCTACAATCGATTATTATCATTAGGTATTTTTTTTCTCAAATATTAAATGCAGACATACGCTTTTTTCAGATTATCAACTGGTCGTACAAAGCGTTTGCTGTTATGAGCAACGTGAAAAAGTGAAAAATGTAGTTATTGGACACGAATTCTATAAACGCCTAGGCAGTGCGTATGTATTATTTTAGTGGGAAAAACTATATGTTGTAGAAAATAAATCATATTAAAGTTAGTTTTTCATTTTTTTAACTAAAATATCTGATATATTATCAAATGAAGCTAATAAATTATTTTTATTAATTTATGAATAACTCTGATTTCATGTGGACATTTCGTTAAACATATATTACTAAAATTCATTTCAGTATTGTTCATAACGTAATTACTTTATTAGGAGTATACATGAAATAGTTATTAACACGCAGACTGTAACTATTTTGCGATTATTAGTGTTATGGTGTTAGTATAATAGACACAATTATACTGTTCTAAGGTCAAGTCAAGTATCATCAATGTATAATGGGAGAAATTGAAAGAGAGCCAGTTGACGGTCCTATGTCATTTGGTCGGAATATTATGTAAATTCCATGTCGTGATCTGTTGGCTAAGTTTGACATAACCAATTTACTCAGATCCATAATCTGTATTAATTCTGTATCTGTATTTCAACTTCTCTGATTGCACAATATGTGATATTGTCAATAAATCATCTTGGGGTTGCCATACACTCAACACAGCCACTCACAACGTCGGCTTTGCTGAACTATGTCTATACTCAAACTGTTATAAAATATTACGATTTTATTATTGAAGCCTTAGGGCTTCGTTTTATTAATAATACGATTTAATATTTATTACAATATGGAAGTAAATAATTGAACTGCTATTACAAGTTTGGAAGTTGAGAGTCCGTACAAATAGGGCTGAGATTGTGTTTCCTAATAAGCTAAGGAAAGTTTTGTAATTGCCAACTCTGGTAAAATTGAACATATAGGCCCCATTTTATTAATAGAAGAATGATGAGAATGTGTATTCACCGATCTGGAAAATTCAGTCACGTGCTGTATATAAAAAGTGGTCGAGTGTAGAATATACGTTAGTTAAGACTGCCTTGATAAGAAAAGTCAAATGGCTATTTTGCGTTTTGCAAAAGCTTAAAGCGTCCGTAACCTAATGGGTAACCTTGGTTCGCACTCGAGAGGGTGCAGGTTCGAACCCCGGTCGAGGCGTGTACCGATGAGACCTTTTCCGATCTCAAGTATAATACGGATGCTTAGTGCCGTGGGAGAGCCATGCTCGACCGAAATGCCATTTGAACTGAATTCCACGGCCTCACAGAAAACTGGCGTGAAACGGCACTGTGCTGCTTTTCGTTCAGTAAGTAATTTTACTGGTGGTCCAACTTCTCTTATCCTACTATCCCTATTCCCATTACCTATTCCCTCATAAAAAACGTCCCGGCAACGCACTTACGACTCTTCGGATGTTACGTGTGTCCAATGGCGACGGCAGTTGCTTTCCATCAGGTAACCCGTCTGCTCGCTTGCTCATTTAGAAAAATAATTCAGGCCCTACAACATCGCGGATGTTCGTTGTTCGTTATTCAGCACGATCATCGCTCATATTACGTTATCTACTCATCGATCAAAGGAATATAGACAAACATCAACGAACAGAGGCGAGTACGCCCTTTACAGAATTCCCTGTAGAGAGCATACTCGTCTCGCAAAGTCTGTTTTCGCCGATTGTGAAGAGAAGCATTAACGTTAATCACGGCTCAGTTAATACATATATCCGAACGTTAAAGGTAGCCTTTGAAACTGACCGTCACGCAGCATCTAACGCGTCAATAGCCATCCAACGGTTACATCATATATGCCGTCAGTGACGCGTGAAGTCCTGTGTGTCGCTGTGCTTGGATGATTTTCTTTACATTTACCTCCGTCTTTATGGTACACATTAACTTGTCGCTCTATTTCGGTGTTAAGAAAAGGAACGGATCGAATCTAAGTCATCCCTTTTTGTATTGGACAGCGAACCATTCGGACGAATCGGACGATTCGGCGCGGACAAGTTTGCGAATTTCCTTCGCTAAGATAGGCGCGTTCGGTTCTGACATGATGTGCCTTCATCAATAGACTTAACCAAACTTCCTATATTATTCCCATTTCCTATTCCATAATAAAGGCCGGCAACGCACTTGCGACACCTCGGATGTCGCAAATGTCCGTGGGTGACGGCAGTTGCTTTCCAACAGGTAACCCGTCTGCTCGCTTGCCCCTAAATATGATTAAATAAAAATTGATGCTTGCTTTAAGGAATTCTAACCTTAATACTTCCTAAGTAAGCGATAAAACTTTAGGAATCGTATATGTCCCTGATATAGAGTTAACTGTGAAAGTAGCGCTGAAAGCGAAAATTTTTTTGCGATTTGTATGGTCAAACACATGTTGCTGGGGCGATACTTTCACAGTAAGCTCTATATAAGAAACACATTCGAGCCCTAAAGTTTTATCATCTTTTGTTAAACCCTGTATATACAATAGTAATGGTCGGAATATACGAAAGCTTAGAAATAAAGCTAGGTTTGCCTACACAAAGACATAATTACTAGCTTGCTTGCTTTCTGCCACTAGCCTCGTGTATCCCGGGCATAAATGATGGTGTACAGAGCTGTCACCGCCTTGTCTAGTTCCACGTTACCGCTACGCAAATGTACTCGTAGCATACAAAACGTTATTCCGTTTAGACGACGCAACGTGCCGCTACGGAATAGTATGGCCTTTTTTACCTACAAAAGGTTACTCTATTGCACCTACACACTACACACATACAAGCACACACACACCCGTCCACTTTTTCCGTACGTAACTGTCACACACACTAAAAGTCCCCTTTTAGGGTTTCGTATCCAATGGGTAAAAACGGGACTCTATTACTAGTATTCGATGTCTGCCGGTCTGTCCGTCTATCTGTCTCTAGGCTGTATCTCAAGAATGGTAATAACTGGAGAGTTGAAACTTTCACAGAATATGTATTTTGCCACTATGAGAACAAATACTAAAAACTAAACAAAATATTTAAGAGTAGCTCTAGTTTAACAAATATGTTTTTGTTATTTCCTTCGGCAACATGGCCTAGCGGTTAAAATACTTATGTAAAGCACTGGACTGTTAGAAGACAAGTGTTCAAATCCTACCTAGACAATGTTTACTGTTTTTTTAAGATGTTTAAAGATGTAAAACTTTGTTATACATTTTTAATTAAAAAAAAATTAATACTTTCAATAATACATTTTCCCAATTCATACTCTGTACTGGTACGGAACCCTTCGTGCGCGAGTCCAACTTGGTACTTTGCCAGTTTTTTTATTTATACGCTAAAATGTAAATAAAAGGGACAAACGGAATACTAGTACAAAACTATTTAGATCCAGTACAAAGCGATTGAATATCAAATACTGGAAAATTGGAAACGAGAGTATTCGTTTTTAGGAAAACTATCGGCACGGTTGGCCAGCGCAAGAAAGCAACAACATATCAGATTGCTATTCAAATTGATAGAATGGAAAATGGAGCGGACATTTTTATTAGCAACTAATAAAATTTGCAATAACATGGTTTGGCTTTATAAAATGTTAGGTAATTAAATTCTGTAGCGACTTTTCACTTGTTTAGTATCGTCGAGATAAAACGGCAAATATGCATGAAATAATGGTAAATAAAATAAATAATATCATAAGTATGTTACCACTTTCCTCCTAATTTTATTTGTGGTTACATCAATTTTTCAAATAGATAACTTAATTTTATTTCTATGCCTATTCTCATTCACATGAGGGGATCCTTTATAAAAGTGCTGGCAATGAACTTGCGACTCTTCGGATGTCACAAATGGGCGATGGCAGTTGCTTTCCATCAGGTAACCCTCGCTGCTCGCTTGCCCCCTAAATATCATAAAAAAATCAAACGCTAGTATTAAATATGACGTATGAATTGTACTTCAGACAAAATATTATATTATTAAGACAAATAAAATTTCAGATACCACTGTCCAATACCAATTGAAACAATTCAAAACCGATATTTTTGCTGATTCGTTGAAATGAAAAGATAGAATCAATCAGGGAGGGATATCAGTTTCGGCGAGCCAGCAGGGCTCAATCCCTATTCAACATAGCTCATACAAAACGAACTTCCTTCCGTATTGATGATCGAATTTTCAGTTTACATAGCGGAGACCTTAAATATAAAAGTTACTAGCTGTGCCATACGGTGTTTCCCGTGATTCATAGAAGTATTGATGATATTTTTTCTCAGGCAGCCTATGTTTAAAACATAATGTACAAATAATAAATCAAAAGGAGTGACATACACAAAAAAACACAAAGTTTTACCAAATTATTAGAAAGCTTATAAAAGTACGTAAGGTTTAACAGGTAAAACCAAAAAAAGGTATTTAAACTTATTTTGTCTTTGAGCAAATTAGTAGAAATATAATATTTCTTCACGCAGTACAATCTTATTTCTATGAACTCCATACGTTTCCAGAAAAAATATCAAGCAATAAAACTATCCACTCCGAAAACCACACATATTTTTCCGCACATTAATAATCATGCCTTTCAACTTTGAGAGAAGCTCGGTTTCCTACAAGCAAATTAAACGACAAACTCATATTCCATAAATCCATAGCGGTTGTTTTATCACCACAAACAATTGAACGGGGATGAAAGTTAAAATTAACCTTTACTACGTGTAGAATTTCAGTCGAACCTCGTGAAATTGGTCATAAATGAAGAGTTCCCGACTAATTGGGGAGCGGACCGCAACGACAGCGCTACTTAAAACTATCTTCTCCAACTGTTACCGACCAATAAACCGAATAATTGGACAAGTTTATGCAAAACAATCCTTTGATGTTTGACAATATTGGGCCGAGCACCCATTAAACTGGGACCGCAACTTGCAAGCAAACTAGTCTACTTGTGTTACTTTGTTTTAAATACAAATTACCTTTGTATTTGGAGATTTTGAAAATCAATCGCAATCCTGCGCTAAAAGTTGTATTATTTTGTTTATCCCAAATTATTATTATTTGCTGTTCTAAGTAGTAAAAATACAAAATATCTGAATTATTTGTTTCTATATCTATATTTTCTATCTACATCATTGTGTATTTTTGAAGGCGTAATATATTACACTTTCATTTAAACATGTTACAAGATCGATCGAATAACACTTATGCCTAAAATATTTCAAAAAGAACACAAAAAGAAAAACACGAATATAATTGTCCACCTAACAAGAGCATAATGAAGTTAACGATGAAGATAACAGCTGTTTCACATATTATTACTTAGCACTAATTAATGAGAAACTTGACGGTTTGACTCGACATGGCGCTTCGTTCGCTAATGAAATTGCAACGCTGAGGAGTCGTTTTAAGGTGACGCAGTGTACGCAGTCACAAATTAATTTTGTGTTGCAATGTTCCTAGAATAATTCTGTTTGCTCGTAGACCGTGTATACTGAAAGTTCAAAACACCTCATGTGTTTATGTAAAGCTCCTCCTTTACTACAAATGTCTGTCATAATCACTTATACTTTCTTATACATAGTTTCCGAGATTTGACTGTTCGGTCGACTGGTTAGTCGACGGGTTGGTCAACTGGTTGTTCGACTGGTTGGTCAACTGGTTGGCCAATTATTTAGTCATCAGGTTGGTCAACTATTCAGTCAACTGGTTGGGAGACTAGTTACTCGACTAGTTGGTTAATATGTGGGTCAACTGGATGGTCGACTGGATGGTCGGCTGGCTAGTCGACTGGATGGTCGACGGGCTAGTCGACTGGTTAGTCGACTGGTTAGTCGACTGGTTGGTCGATTGGTTGGTCAACTAAGTGGTCAACTGGTTGGTCAACAAGTAATCAACTGGTTGACCGACTAGTTGTCTGACGAGATTGTATGGGTTTGTCTTAGCTTGCCCAGGAGACCGGAACATTTTATCAGTGCTACTTTTTTAGTGAATTCAGAGAGAGCACATTCAGAAACACAGCACTATATATACTGGTCGTACTTTGCCTTATCAAATCTTAATTTGCGTTGTTAAAAATATAAAGTTACGGGCTTTATCTAATATAAGTAGTGGACGAACTAAGCACTTATTACAAATAAATATAAAAAAGTAGCTGAAGACTACTACATTTATTAAAAATGTTTACTGTACAAAATATTTCACTATCAAAACTTGAACTAGACAATATCGGGATGCCAAGTCAAAAATATTGCCCTTAAATTTGCATGTACCGCGTTCGATTGTAAATTAACTGGCAGGTTGGCGCGGGGCCAGTGTAGACCTTTCAGTTGTTTCGGTATTTATACGAAAACGATCCTTACATAGTTGGCATAAGTGTGCTGTGTGATGTAAGATATCTCTAACCGTATCGGGGAGCTCTCCAAAAGATCGCACGTGACTTTCCCGGGGTTTCCCGAGTTCTCGTGGACAAGGACGGAGCGGCGTTAATTTCTTAATGCGGCATTACGCGTTCCAATTACGATTAGGAGGATTCATTAGGATTTCGGATGTTTCTTTATGTAAATTGGAAAGTTATAAAGCCCTTGTAAACATTTTGTAAATATGGGGATGCTATTTAGAGACGTTTTTGGCCGAATCGTATCAAAGAAGGTCGGCTGGTACCAATTTAATGCGACCAATCTAGTATGTTCAGAATTGCGTGTAAATCAAATCCTCAGCAAGTTTATTGTACGAAACCTTTTCTCGATTCCGTATCTGAAGTGCAATGTAATAAGACTATGAAGTTAAACTGATAGAAGCGAATAAAATTGAGGTCAAAATATGCGTAACTATATGATGCCCGCAACTTGGCAGGCATCATTTAGGTTATCGTGCGATAACCGCATATTTCTCAGGGATAAAAAGTATACTAAGTCTTCCTTTTTCAGCAAAATCGGTTTACATACATATTTTCGGAGTTATAATATTAGGATCGATTGTGGCTAATATTGTTAGAATTACATATGCTAGAAATAGGTGTTGTTCTCATTTCAACATAATAGGTTTCCATTACCTACCCTAAAGGTTTCTAAAGTTAGGGTTCGTAGAAACTTGGTAAAGTTGTTACCTAACTCCTAAGTCAACTACAGATGTATCATGTACTGATCTATCTTACTTTAGCTCCGACGAGAACTCTTGTAACTATTTGCGATGTAATCCCGTTTCAACACTGTCTCGCTCACACTTTGTGAATCGGATCGGAACAGGATTATAGGATAAATATAGATACGAGATTATTGGACGTCAGACTTAAATATGAACAACAGAGTAGCTCAAGTTATTGAAAACTTGGCGTGAGTGCGACGTAATAAATAAGGACCTCTAGTCGCCCTGTGGTCGACATTTGCCTATAAATATTTCTCAATTTAATTACAGAATTCAATTTGGCATAAAGGTCTCGCTACCAGGCCATTAAAATTTATTTAAAAAATGATATGACTTCAACTATAAACAAAAGAGTATTTCGTGTATGTTTTTCGTGTCATGTCCAAATATTGTCGTGTGTGTGATGTAGTGTGCGTAGCGTTTTATTTATTAAAAATATGCGAGATTAAGAGAAATTTTTCAATAATATTGGTTTTCTACGCTCCTTCTTCATGTCAACTATAACTAGGAAAAAAAACACCCTTACGTATTACATATCTACTCGTACGCGCCTTTCGTAAAAAGGGATACAAAGTTTTTCGCTCGTGTTTTAATATATAAATTTTTTACTTCAGATAATTAAACTCGTCGGATCAGAATATTTACCAGTGATGCACAGGCCTTACATTTAGAACCTCTTAAGAGTCATCTTACTAAATAAATGATAATAGTAGACCGAATGCTAATTTCGTGAAAACATAGCCGCACCTGAATTCCTAAATTCTAGTTTTAATAATCCTAAAACCACATCATCGTGCATCGGTCCGATCGATCAAAAATACTTTCGTACTTAGCACGTCTTTGTATTTAAGAAGCGTTAAAATTTATCTAGCCGAACTAATCGCAGCCACGCGGCGAGTGGGGCCATTATGTCTGGCTACCAGCCAGCGGTGGGTTCTTCCGGCGCAGGACTAACTAACAACTACCCTGCTATATTTATTAACGGCGGATATATAAGTAATTGGTATAAACAAATATTTACCTTTACATTAAGGTAAATTACTCTCTAAATTAATAACATAATTAAACCGAAATTCTGTTTGCGTTATTAAGTATTATGGAGGAAGTAGATTAAATGCAGATCTAAGTAAGTTGGTCGCATTATGTTAAACCCACAACATCGGTCGGTCGCATCACGTTAAAAGGCCCTGCACCAATTTCTTCGACGGTACGAAACATAATATTTATATTATTTACGTTGTGTAACTTATCAGGCTTCGAGATTAGCTGTTTTATAATTTTCATGTCTATTTTTATTCGTAGATTCTTAGACTCTTTTTTCTTCTTCGCCTCAGCCTGTTGAGAAAGTGAAACCATCGACTTCACGTGAAAAGCACTGGGTACATAATAGTCGCGTAGTACGTGTCGCAACGACGTCAACAAGTGACAAAGTGTAGTTTTAAGTGCAGTATATTAATGTGTACTAGAGGTCGCCCTGTGGTCGACATTCGACCATAAACATCCAAATCCATCGTGTAGAGGAGCTATAGCAAAACTATGATCTATTTTCAATTCAATCACAGACTTCAATTTGGCATAACGGTCTCATTACTAGGTCATTAAATTTTATAAAAAAAAACTCAGACGTCAAAAATATTATATGTTATAATTTAAAATATAGTATATATTTAGTTTATTATGTTATGTATTATATCATATTATGTATTTATATTAAATATAATTATATTATTATGTGTATGATTATCTTATAATATGTATTTATTTATGTTTGCACGCCCTATCTAAATATCTCCTATCACTGTTGGAAGAAATCTCTTTTATAGATAAGCAGTACTTATTGTGTCGTCTTTCTTTGATGTATATTTTCTTGTTACTGATTTGAATGTGCAACAAACAGTAAATAAATAAATAAAATAAATATTTCGTGTATGATTATCGTGTCACGACAGTAGCGTGTGTAGCGATTTATTTATTAAAAATATATAAGATAAAAGCATATTTTCAAACAATGTTGGTATTCCACGCAACTCCTCTATATCAACTATAACTGGGATAAATTTCTCGCGCCTTTCGAAAAAAGGGGTACAAAGTTTTCCGCTCGCGTATTAATATATTGATGTGAGTTATAAGTTTTATGTTTAATATAGGCTTTGTTTCCTGCATAAAATTGTAAACAATTAAAAAATATTACATTATTTATTACCGTAACCGTATTTCATTATTAACGTCTACTCTTTTTTAATTACAATTCCGTCCATAAGCGATGATAGTTGTAAACGAAATAGATTGCATTGCTCACGTCTTCGATCTGTGATTTATGTCCGGTTCTGGACGGTTCCAGAACGTTCCGAACATCCCCGCCGAAGATAAATGGCGTACGTAAAGCTTGTTTAGATCCAATTTATAGACGGTAAAGGTGATATTCCATTTAGTGACCGGTTAATAACATACGGCAGAAGTTATAATGAAATAATTTAGAGCGTCCGTAGCCTACTGGATACTAAGACCTTTGGATCGCACTCGAGAGGGTACAGGTTCGAACCCCGCTGGAGGCGTGTACCAATGAAACGTTTTCTGATCTCAAGTATATAATACGGATGTTCATTGCCGCTGGAGAGCCATGCTTTGGCAGGAATGGACCGGCTCGACCGGAGTGATACCACGGAGTCTCAGAAAACTTGCGTGAAGCGGCATTATGCTGTGTTTCGTTCAGTGAATACTAACCTAACCTAATACCCCTATCCCTATTGCCATTCCCTTTTCCCTCATAAAGGCCGGCAACACACTTGCGACTCTTCGGATGTCACGAGTGTCCATGGGCGACGGCAGTCGCTTTCCATCAGGTAACCCGTCTGCTCGCTTGTATATTCTTATAACATTTCTTTTCAGTTCAGCGTGGTAGTTTCCAGAAACTTTGTTTAATAATTTGCTTTATATATTAAGCGATTAATATAAAAATGATGAAGATAGGGAACCGTAAATGTTTGCAGTAATAATAAATATATGAGGAGAAGAATCTAAATATATCAATGATCATTCAATTAATTTATATATTTGCATTTGTATTGCCTATGAATAAAAAAATATATGTCTTCAATCTACTGTCATAATTTCACTGTGGGAAAGTATGGCATATTAGTATTGATTAAAAAAGTAAGCCACCGACATGTAAAGGAGAGATAAAGCTGATAATTATAAATTTATCAGCTTTCAATCATAAAGACTATAACCAAATCGATCAGTCCCACAAACAAGACGCCATTACATAAAATAGACATCCAACTCATAACTCAAACCAGTAGTGAGTACCATAATTCCTTTATCATAAGCTAAAGTAATATCTTAGTAACTGCATGTCTTAAAATGGCATGAGCTGGCAGATTGCTATCAGATTTCATTTGCTAGCGGCGTAACGATGGCGTGCTGCTAAAATCTTTTATGACTAGGAAATTGGTGGTTTCTAAATACTATACTAAAAGCCACGAGGCACGGAATAAATTGACACAGCCAGGTGTCAATATATTCTCTGCCTTCTGGCTACTTCACATAGACTTGTATTGCCGCACCGAGTTAGTATAATAAGAGTAAATCCACATTGCTCTGATGCGTTATTACGGCATAACTGATTTTACATATGTATACCGCATTATGGTGACGTACACCGTAAACCTGGGAAATCGGTGAAAATAATGAATACTTCTTCATTTGTATGTTATTTTGTCAAAACGACGTGTCCCGTCTAGCAATGCTAGATGCTAAATGCAGGCTAGGTATATATATGAACTATCTATTTGGTTCAAAATCATTTCACGAATGGTTATGCTACTTCTACTGGATGAATCGTATTACAAGACTATAAGACGTTTTATTTATTAACGTTTTATGATGTTGTAAATTGCCTTACTCTTGGTCTATTGACTAAGAGCCAGGGCAGCCAGACTTTTGTTATTTTATAAAAGCTTAAAGATTTCAATGTACACACAGAGGTAAGAACGACCGGCTGCTATCGAATTTGGGCTGCTTTTGTGTGAATTACAAGACGTATCCCTAAATGTTGTTATTGTTTTTTATGTATATTTTCTTTGGGATAACTCCAAGACTATCTAGGACACTTGTGATAGTTGTTGCAGAACTTTTTTCTGAAAGTTAGGTCATTTTTTTAGTAGTAAGTTAGGTCTAGCTGTCCTTGGCTGTACGCTATTGTTAGAGATAAATTCCGTCCGTGTATCGGGTCGGTTAATATAACGATACCTATACCATTAGGGGTGATGAAGTCGTCGGCTGCCGCTGGATCGCCGCCAACCGGCATTATTTATCCGACTAATTCCCGGTTAAGTACGACTCTGGCACCTGCCGCTGAATTAGCCTTACATACAACCTTCGGCGTTGGCTTATGGGAGTTTCCACTTAATAACTTTGTTCCAAAGCGAAGTTTATATTGAAATTCATTTGCACAGTTTAGTGTGTGTTCACTTCCCATCGGAGTAGTCCATACTCCGGACGGAAATTGAAGACACACTAGATCGGGTATCGGGATCGATAGCGAGAGCATTTAGTCAAACAAAAGTACAGGATCGATTGTAGGTGTTTTTCCAGTCTGAGAGATAATGAGGAGGCATAATATATCAGGAACTAAATTGGTGATTGATGACTATTAAATGCTGTCGACGTAAAGTGACGTAGAGGCACATTGAACATTTCTTCTGCGTAGAGACACAATTCTACAGCGTAGAGGCACATTGCCACTGCGACGTAACTATGTGTTTATACGTATAGCTAAGTCATATCGCTATGGCGCACATACATATTTTTATGACACAGTTGCACTTTGTTAAGGCGTAGAGGCATATGGCTACGATATTGAGATACATTGTTACGGCGTAGAGGCACATCGCTACGGCGTATTAGCACATGGCTACGACGTAGAGACATATTGTTACGGTGTAGAGGGGCATCGCTACGACGTATCAACACATTTCTACGACGTAGAGACACATTGTTACGGTGTAAAGGCACATCGCTACGGCGTATAAACACATAGCTACGACGGAGAGGCACATTGTTACGGCGTTCACTTTGCTAAGGCATAGAGGCACATTACTACAACGTAAATACGCATATCTATGGCGCATTACAATTATTAGGATTACGCATCAAAGTGTCGATATAGTAGACATCATGTATGACAACAAAGTGTTTAAAAATAGAATCCAAGTAATTTGAATCTATTACATAATATTTTATTCCATTTTAGAAGTGATGTTTGCTTCGTTTTCAACACAATCCTGAGTATTGTACAATTCGCTCATTACACACGTAAGAGCCGAACAAAACTTCTCCAATTAGGCGTCAAAATTCTAAATACCGCATGACTGCGTCAGCTTTCTATACGAATAAAATTTGAATATACTTTTATGGCGAGTTACTGACGAGTTGGAGGGCTGCCAAGGTGCCATGCCACACACCTGCCGCGGGATAAACACTACGTCAACTCTTTGGGATGTCCGATACTCGTAGTTTGATACTACGCCATTTTTATGGCCTCAAATTTTGAAGGGTATTTATTATGCTCAGATTCTTTCCATTGTTAAAAGAAGACAAATTTTCAAAGTAAATTTTTATTGAAAGTGTGTGAAATTTTATGTATACAAATATTATATTATCTTCCAAACTAGAATATAATCAGGATTTGAATCTTCACCTACCATCACTTTATGTGCTTCGGGGATATTTTTAAAAGCATATGCACTTTACCTAAAAAAAAACATAGATTTTATTATGTTATTTAAGCAAATAAGCGTAATATTTTGGGTTTTAGGGTTAATATAGAAAGATCTTCGCTGTGCAATTCGGCGTCCTTGTTTCATTGTTTGTCATTGTTGGTTCATATATAGCAATGCTACTTGAGGGGGACAAATTGCCATAATAGAAAAATATAGAGATGAAAAAAAACCCTTAACAGCTTTAAAACACAAAACGAAATAAGACATTGTTTGTTGAACCTACTGGGAGAAGTTAAGTTGTTTACTTACAAATTCGTGGATATCTTAATTCGTCGCTTCTCACGTGCTCACACGAGCGACACGAGTCTACAAAACCGTGAAGGACATAAAAGTTCTCATAATAAAAAATAACATTTCAATATGGAAGAACATTTTCTTTACATTCGCCTACATAAACAGTTCGAGAAGGCCCGTTTTAATATACGTTAGTATAAAGTTTATAGGGGAACATTTATGGGGACTCGAGAATCGTCCATCAACTTTATGCATGCTACAAAGTCATTATGACACCCATATTGTACCATTCTCTTTATTCACGCACCATTACACGGGAGTTCCGCACTATTCTACCATGATTACATGACTCTGTCACTAAAGAGACGATTAGATAACTCTTGTGTCATATAACTTGAATGGTTACTAAGCTTGCAATATTGTTTACGAAATTAATTAAACGTACCATAAAGTTTATTTATGTAATCGTAAGTATATTTAATGTTAATGAATCTAATATGGTTTTAAAGGAGTTGATTTTAATGTGAGTTAATTATGAGTTTATTGTTAAAAATTAAGGTATTTAAACAAAACACTACTTTGTAGTTATTATTTTTAAGTAAGTTCTAATAAAATTATCTTATAGTTAATATCATATTCATCAATTAAACCAAAACTAATACAATCTCTAATAAAAAGTGTTACAAACATATTTTAGTAGTAAATAATAAGACGGCTATGGGATATTTCCTTACCTTTATTCCGCCAGCGAAACAAATGTACCCGTGTCCCGAAATCCCTTCAGGACATATTCTGCACCAATAACCATTTTTAAATGAATGTTGGCGATATCTCTTTGTCTGGTGAAATGGTCGATCGTATTTTTCATGCAGTTACCTTCCCTTTCTGCCCAACTATTGGTTTTATTCCGTTCCCAGATATCGGGTCTTTTTAAGCCGATAAATTTGTTTAACGTGTATAAAAGACGACCTCCATTGCTTAGTGGCTGATAACAGTATGTCGGGGTCACTCATTAAAATTCTGTTGGTGGTACTAAAAAGTTTTTAATATTCTTGGGGACGTGGATGTATATGTAATTGTGTTACATAATGTCAGAAAAAGTAATAAATAAAGTACTGTTTGGTGTACGTAATACAGGTTCGCTAGTGAATGAACCGTCCATAACTTAATTATTATTGTTATTTTAAAGTATATTTTTATACCAGCACGTAATAAGTATGATCAAACAAGGTGTTAAGTTCTAGGAAATACGACGGGAAATTGTTATAGAATTGACAACAGGAAAAGTTTAAGGAAATATTAAAGTAAATACCTTTCTCAAAAATTGAACAATGTTTCAGCGGGCACGTGTTTTAATTTAGTAATTTGGCAATAAACTTTGTTTTTCCTTTTTTTGATTATCGAAAATTTAAAATAACATCCATTGCAAAATATTAAATAGATCAAACATAATAATATTGTTGCTGACCCAAATTTTCTAGCATGCAGCTGGCATATGATGATGAACTAAGACGAAGAACACTCCCGATGATATCAGCTTTATGCCAACAAAATAATTAATAAAAGCGGTTTACCCGTTTAAATATTTCGCACAACAAATCTTTATACTTTTTATTACTACCACACCATACTAAAATAGGTCTGGATCGAAGGAGATTTCGAGATCGAGAACTGCCATGACACGAGAATTTTATCTTGTAAGTGTTAATACTGCTGCACTTTTACCTTTTCTAAATTTTCTTGTCTATATTTACGCTTTATATTTACCGTGTACGGTAAACAAAAGTTAGATCGTTATACTGCTGTACGCTGTTTTCAAATAAAAAGACATTAGAGTTCACACCTCCAACTGGGAAATCGCTATAATTATCGTAGCTGGATGCAGTTTTTACTGTAATCAACCTGATAACATCTTTTTCTGTAGACCAAAGAAATACAAGCATTTATGTATTGGAGACAGATTATTATACTTCGTTGAGTCGAAGCCTAAGGGCGCCCGTTGCCTAGTGGAAAGACCTTTGGTTCGCACTCATAATAGGGTAAAGGGTTGGTCCCGGGTACAGGGGTGTACCAATGAGACATTTTCAGATCTTAAGTTAGAAAATGGATTTTGGATGCTCGTACGGTGAAGGGAAACATCATAAGGTAACCCGAAACATGGATGGTCCCAGACGTATTGAACTGTTTAACTCCTTTGGCTAGTTCACAGGATTGAATATCTCAATACGACTATGTTGTGAGAGTGCCGTACGTTCTTGGGCAACCATATTACACGATAATAATTTAAAATCGTGTCCCAGGCACTACAGTATTTGAAGTACCACTCTTCTCACTTAGCTCTAAAATACTACATTCACTATGGATGCAAAGGCCTGAGTTTTTTATGTGAGGCAAGTTAATCATTTAGTTAAATATAGGGCTATAAAAGTTGGTAGACTGTGCACTGCTGCTCTGCAGACGCCAGAAAGGCCGTGCTTTCAGCAATCACACCTTTAAAACCCACACTAATCCATTCTAAAATGAATATACTTTTTTATTTAAACCTACTATGAAATATTCGGTATTTATTAACGTCGTTAAAGGCGATGTTATTTTCCTTTTTTGAGTCCCCTTTAAAAAAAGCTTATATTAGAACCGATCTGAAGTGATCTCGCAATAAATATATTATGATGTCGCGTTAAACAGGCTTTACGACGGCTCTAACGAGGAATTCCAACACCTCGTTTACCTTCCTATCATTAGGGAATAAAGCATGACGTAACATCCACATACCCCGATTAAACGCTGTCGATCTCGAATCACCCTTAACAACGACTGATACGGTTTAATTTCGCGTGACCTTCTCGAATTTATGGTTTAAAATTAAACATCGCTAGTATAACAAATAGGTTTGTTTTATAGAGATTCCCAGTCGCGTTAGACTTATGTGTTTTTTGAGTTTGAACCTAAAACTCCTTTGTTTGAAACAAATTGACGGGATATCTCTTAGATAACTTAAAAATCGCTATATGATAAGGATATGAATAGCAAAATATTTAAGATAAATTAAATACATTTTTGAGATTTACATATAACAAGTTACAAGACAATCATTGCCTTATTATTAAAAAAAATGGATATATTGAATTAAGATTGCACCGCACGGTTACTATTCTTACATACTTCGCAAAAATTCAACATTAATTTTTCGCCTAGCAACATTTCCTCAATTTCTTTAAAATTAAAATTTAAAATTTTTCATTATAATAATTGCCATATTAAAATATGTCCAACGTAAGTCGGGCCGTGTGTTTGCTGTGGCGGTCTGATTTATGCGATGTAATTAATTTTTGTGCGATAAGCGATATTTATGGCTATCAAAATTAATTGCGATAGATTCCGTATTTATTAACATTATCTATTTAACTTCCGATTGTAACAACATTATTATCGTGTTCATGTGACAGATCGACAGCTTCGCTACGATACACAAAATATAGTGAAAATGTTTTCGTTATATTTGCCATGTTTTATTCGCAGCATACAATACTAGTACATACAATATACATACTCGTATATACTTAAATTATAAATGTTATAGCTCATGTTATAAATGTTATTTGTTCGTCGTCAATCGCACGGATTTTGAAGAAATTTGATATACAGACTAATTAACATAACAGGAAATTTTATTTTGATGCTCCCGTGGCGTATAATAGGAATCTTTATATTAAATGTCCTAATTTTAACGCAGTCAAGTGAGGGGATGGGAATAGGAATAAGGGATTAGGGAAGTTGGGCCACCGGTAAACTCACTCATTGAACGAAACACAGCACCACGCCGTTTCACGTCAGTTTTCAGTGAGGCCGTGGTATCACTCCGGTTGATCCGACCCATTCGTGCCGAAACATGGCTCTCCCACGGCAATGAGCATTTGTATTATGTACTTAAGATCGCAAAATGTCTCATTGGTACACCCCTCCACCGGGGTTTGAACCTGCACCCTCTCGAGTGCGAACCAAAATTTCCACCACTCATAGTGTGCTGACAAAGTAAGGGCACCTAAAACTCTTTATATATTTATTTATTTGTTTATTTATTTATTTGTTTGTTTATTTATTTAATTATTTATTTATTTGTTATTTATGTATTTGTTTGTTTATTTATTTAATTATTTATTTATTTATTTATTTATTGTTTAAAGACACAAAACAGTACATGCATTTAAGACTTACAGAAACTGACATAAATAGGTAAAAGAACTGATGCATGTAGATGACACAGTACGAGTATTTACAATAACTAATTAGGACAGAAAATAACAACACCACGAAAAACTAAGTTTACTAATGCTGACAATAAAATTCTTATAAATAATTAGGCACAGACAAATGAAATTACTCTTTGAATCTAAAATGAAAGTCTCATTTTAGGCTCATAATAGTAGGGGAGTCCAAGAGGGGAATTTTGGATTTACTCGAGCGCGTCAGGCTAAGCTAGTCTAGGCTTTCTACATGTTTCTGGTTATCATGGTATAAAGCCAAGATTTCTTAGTTTAAAAAGTTATTATTGAGTACCGAAATGTCGTCGAAATCGCTACATTAAGATAGGGGGTGTTTAAATTTTTATAACTAAGCTTCCCAGATATATTATATTATCCCAGATTATACCACATTTAACAAAATGTTTTAGGCCTTGCTGTCTAAAACCGTTCAATAAATGTTCAATATAAACAATTTTTTCAAAGAAATTTCATTTTATAACCTTAAAATCGCCGTCTTATCCCACCGCTAAAATAAAAAATACCTTATATTTTTTATTTCAACATTTTACCTAATCTACAAAACGTTCTTGGTCTCCACGACTAGGTACTATAAAAATAGCACTCTCACCTACCCGGCTATATTTCAATGCGCGTTGATATAGGTCATATATAGGACCTAATAGGCCAAGGAGTCTCTCTCCTATACGCCTGAGTTATCTATGGAGAAACTTTAACGCGAAATTACTTCCCGCCAATATTAAATTTTCCTTGTCCTCTGTAATTTATGGTAAGTTTTCTAAAGATTATTAACAGCTTTACATAGTCATTGATTTATGTTTTCAGTCAATTATTCCACGATTTAATATAAGCGTGGCAAAACAATTTACTTTGCAAAATCACTGTTGGAATTGGGAATTCACTTTAACATTTTAGACAAATTGTTTTTGAAATACGTCGGGAATATTGCGTTATTAAAATATGAATGACTTTTAAATTAATTATCATCATCTCAGAGAGGTAAGTGCATTACGTAACGCTGGGTTACAATACTCTTGTTGTTGAAAAGTCCTTACATGGAAATGTGGGAACTGTTGTACATTTTTGATTAAGCGCAGTCCAGTCAATAAGCTTTTTGCAAGGCTTTTAGGTAGCCTATTAGTTTTTAATTAGTTTTCAGAGATGAACACACGCTAGACGTTTGTGTTTTGATTTCTATGTGCCTTTCATTGCCCATTAGTTAGCGAACGGATGTATACTTATACGGTTGTTTACTCTTACGGTTGTTTAAAATACCTTCTCACTTTTTCTGTAAACAGTATATTTTTTTAAATAAAATGCAAAGAAAAACAAAAAAAAATATAAAAATATTTAAAGTGTCAAAACTTTCACAAGATCCACTAAGGATATTGGTTTCAATATCCTTATCCTTAGTGAAAAGAAAATACAAAATCCGTAGCACACTTTATTAAAGAAAAATGCTAATGATATTTCTTAGCTCCAATATATTTTCCCATCGTGAAACTACTCGCGTCTTTGATAAAATACAGCAAAGATTGAATACGTCATTCTTGCCACCTGAAAGGAAACAAAGTTATCTCGGTTTGTGCAGGTTTCATCCGGTCTTGTGAGCTTTTTATTTATATTTCTCTTTTATGTTACATCAAAGAATCTAAGCTGCGGTTGAATATTTTTATTTTGTGACATTTTCTCGGCGAAATAACTTATTACCGGTCCCGTGGACAGTGTCCAATGAATGTCGCCGACAGACGCTGTATTTGTGAACGTCGGTAAATACTTTATCAATCGTCTATTACTTAATAGCATTTGGGCTCTATCATTGTATACGTTTTGGCATTTTATAAAATACGTGTCTAAATAGAAATGTGTAATTGCTTAATCTATATCTACAACATGCATTAGACTAAAACTGTTACTAACAAAAACTGACAGCAATCGATACTATTTTAAAGTGAAAATTTAATCCAGGAATGTTCTCTGTCGTACAGTTCGTCGTACAGAGTTGAAGTGCTCTATTGCATTCGAGATCTATACGACGATCAGACGGAAATGTCTCGTCGGACCAAAATGAATAGACGTGTCATTTAATTTGTGTATAAAGAAGCACATAGACCAAGGCCTTTTCAGCTGACCATACTTTCCGAGAAATAAATTTACAGGAAGATCAGTGCTCTTAGTTAGTCATGTTTAACCTGTTAGAACGTGATTACCATTAACTTGACATAACCCAACAAAATAACCTAGGTCAATTATTTTCTTATAAGATAGAGGTACAATGTGAACGATATTGGAAAGCGTTCAAACACGCAACACACACCACCAGGCATCGTAAATCACGGCGTCTACAATCAAAACTTTGTACATTACCGAAACGAATGTGCTGTAAGACAAATCTTGTATCCCGAAGGCTTTCAGTATAAGTGGTTTTTGTGCCTGCGCGCATCCCACTAGAACCAGTCGTCGAATGTCCTCGTGAGGCTTCGGGTTAATCGCACAGAGGTGCCAGCCGCAGTAAAACATTGAATCTGATAGTAAAGATGCCTAAAATAATACATTTTTATATTATATACTAGTTGTTGCTCGCGATTACGTCCGCGTGAAACTTTATCAATTATCCCATTTTTTCAACATTTTTTCACTACTGCTCAGCTCCTATTAGTCGTAGTGTGATATTATATAGCTTATATAGCCTTCTTCGATAAATGGACTAACCAACACAAAAGAAGAATTTTTCAATTTCGATCAGTAGTTCCTGAGATTAGCGCATTCAAACAAACAAACAGACACTTCGACTTCATATTATTAGTATAGATGTGAAAGTGTATTTGTACTGCCTTGATGTC
This sequence comes from Cyclargus thomasi, assembly GCA_026546445.1. Taxonomy (NCBI): domain Eukaryota; kingdom Metazoa; phylum Arthropoda; class Insecta; order Lepidoptera; family Lycaenidae; genus Cyclargus; species Cyclargus thomasi. The sequence goes on from JAOTAV010030854.1 coordinate 22,959, forward strand.
CTAATAAAACAACCAATCGACATGGTTCTTTGCATTGAATTAATTGAAAGGATATAAAGCTACTTCTGATCTTTGGAATACATCATGTTAACAAACGAGACTTTAAAAAATTTATCAGTGTAGTGCTTAAATTAAATATGCACAACAAAGATTTTCTAACAGAATTACGATTGAGAACGCAAAACATAATGAGCTACGTAATTAGGTGTAATTAGTACCCAGCACGGGTTTTTATAAAAAACTAACACGTGCAGATTAAGCATTTTCCACCTGGTGAACAAAGCTATTTAATTAGTAACAAAGTCTCACTTGGTACGTAATTTCGCCCGCGTTCCACAAATTGAGCGCGAGGAGGAAAAACAATGAGCCGACGAATGTGTATGTCATCAGCGCGTTTGTTAAGTTCATGTGCGGCGCGAGCTGAAATTCGGGACATTTAGGTTAAGTATTAACACAAGCATACTAGATTGTGAATACATGATTTCGAGGTGGCGTAGCTATATTACCGTCACGTAGGTTAACATTAATTAAGTGCAAAGAAGTTGCTTATTACAGTGACAATACTTACTGAGAAAATTATTAAGTACCTGGCCTTGTTTTCGTTACTATGAAAAATTAGCGTAGAGAGATTAGCGAAATTAATCCTTTTTTATGAAAAACCTTATTTAGGCAGGCGCGCCAGCGTCAAGAACACCACAGTGAACTCAATATGAGGGACATATTGTGTCCCTATGGGTAAGTATTACCCTAAAGTATTATCACTTAATTTAGTTACACTCTAAACACAAGACAGAAGAAAGATTAAAAAACTGAAAAATCATTAAAATTATTGCTATTAAAAAGAAAATTATAAGCCAGACATAACAGATACTCGTTCCATAAATAAAATAATGAAATTATAACAACACAACAGTAAATACGGAAAGCTGTTTTCTGTTAAATAACAGTAAAATAATTCAATTCTGTGCAATAAAACTTTTCATTTACCGCTAAACGGAGCAAGAGCAAAACTGCGACCGTCGAACTTTCGCAAACTTGTAAGGACATTATGACTCCGAAAACACGGTGTATTTCATCTGCTAAACTGAAATAAAATATCACAAACATTTCGACTTCTAATTAAACTATCCCCTTACTAAAAATGACGCACAGTGCTTACGGACGCTACAAGCCGTGTGATGTTTTGTCCTCAGCCGAAGCTCCTTTTCATGATTGGCGAATACAGATGATGTGCACCATTGTGTAGATTTCTCGCCTCTGTCCGCCAATATTCTGGCATTCGCTCAAGATTGGCAGTATGGTTCATTAAATCCTCTGCTGTCAAAAAAATTCTCATTTTCATACAATTTCATACAAAACGCGATCGTAAAATAGGATTGTGTTGTCACTTTGTTTTTGACAACCGCGGTTTGTATATAAATTTCACAGACGGTTAATGAACCATACCGCCAATCTTGAGCGAAGTCGCATAACAGTTGACTAAACACTACGGCCGATGATGATGCTTGCTCTATAATCGTGCCGAACCATTGTTCGGCACGATTATAGAGTGTCATTACACTGGTCATAATAATGGCTTGACAACTAAAATGTGTAATAACAATGCTTAAAGTATTTGACATTGACTTACTAAATCGGCAAGCTAATAATGTAAATCAAAATATCTCGTTCTTTAACTATTTCAGTTTTATACAATTTCGAAAAGCAAGCCGTAACAGTGGAGCCACAATGCTCTGTTACTGTGCGATCAGAGTTGGATAACGCATCGAATGCGTTACAATAACGCGCGTCAATACAATGTAGGATGGCGACAAGTAACGTCGTCTCAGTCCTTTCCGTGGTTTCCGTTGTTCCATCAAAACTATACTCTCATGTATGTCGCAGTCTACTAGCATAACATATAATATTAACTTAATAGGTAAGGATAGAAGAAGGACAATAAAAAGAAATTTAGAATGTGAGCAGGAACCTCAGCGATTTTTGCTGCAATGCATTCAGGGGGCTGTAAGGGGGTAACACTTTGCTTTGTTTCCATAATGCTTACGTACTCTACGTCTACGTCGAAACGTTGAGTTGCGGCAACGCAGCGCAACGGAGTAATGTGGCCTCGTCCTGTGGCGGCCAGGATATATTTCAGTGGAGTTTATATCTCCTATAGTCCGTTAATAGTGGTTTTACCTCAGATTCCTATCAAAGTAGTCCTTACAATCAGAGAACACGGTCCTGTCAGAGGAGGTTAGTTAGTAAATATTATTTAATACTAGCTGACCCGGCAAACGTTGTTTATCCATATAAATAATTTAGGGGGATTAAAAATAGATGTTGGCCGATTCTCATAGATACCGGATAAGCACAAAAAATTTCAACAAAATCGGTCAAGCCGTTTTGGAGGAGTATGGCAACGAAAACTGTGACACGAGAATTTTATATATTTGATTCACTTCGAAAGCTATCAATTGTCACATAACGGATATGAAACTACAGCTATCCAAATAATACGATACTCAATAATATTCTGCTATGTTAATATATTATCTTATATGTCATTGTGAGATCTGACGAGTCGCGAATCGTGATGCTGCGATGCTTTCATTTATTTTAATTTGGTCCAAAAATATATTTACTATTTTTATGATTAAGTGTTCATATTTTTTCACAAAAAGTTTTGTAGATAGTGAAAAAATATGAAAGTTGATATATTGGAGATGACTGTTTTTAAACTTTAATGAAAATATTCAATAACATTTATTCAAACTTAACTTTGATAAGCAAAGAAGAAGGAAAGAGAAGAGAAGAGTAAATACGCGTACATTTATAGGGCCCTGTAATAAAAAACGTATACGAGTCGTAGGCTGTTCCATTTGTACTTCGGTCGTAAGCCATTATATGTTTTATAACTTATTTTGTTTAACCTAAATTTCAAATGTTATCGAACTTGTTAAAGTTATCGTTCCATACTGAATCCATTTCATATTGGCCTTAATAAAATATATGACGCCACGACGGCTCGATACCATTACAATACACTTACAACATGAGTTCCTGATGCATCTTTATGCCCTGTAAACATCCCAACTTCAACGTTTTACGAGCCTCGTCCCCCCGCGACGCGTCGAACTCTCGCCTTATCCGCTCGAAATGGCGACGCAGAGTTATGAATTTGTACGTCATGGTTATGAGATGGATGATCGGCATACAGTCCGCCGATATCATGGGCAGCATCATGTACAACCAGGTCGCGTAGAAGAAAACACGCCATACGTCAGCCAGGGTTGATGGGTCGTCGTAGTGAGGTAAGTAGGTGACGACCGTATAAAAGGGCGCTCCTACAACAAATGGCTCCGTACAGTCTAATTAAGTGGAGCAAACAATTAATTACGTATTGCGTAAACACATTAATTAACGCTTTTTGACTATTTGGATTCCGTTACATAGTAATTACTGTGCATATTTATTTGACGACTTCGTGGCGCAGTGGTTGAGCGCGTTGGCAGCTCACGCCAGGTGTCGCGGGTTCGAATCCCGCCGACGGAACAAAAAAGTTTTTCAACGTTCCTGGGTCATGGATATGTATTAAATATGTGTATCATATAATAAAAATCTTAAATATATATCATATAAAAGCATTAAATATATTTCCGATGTCTGGTAGGGTAACACAAGTCCTTGGGGTACTTAGCACGAAGCCAGACTGACGTGGTGTAAAGCGTCCATAGATATTATTATTATATTTAATCTTATGGGTCATAGACGTGTGCAATATAATTATAATTATGGTCCAAACCACGATCAAGTCACAAAATTTCACACTTTTGACACAAAATGTCGATAAAAAGTGTTTAAAAACCATACGAAACAGAATAAACTTCATTTCTGATTTTAAATCGATACTGTTTTATTTAAATTACAAATTATCCGTTATTAATAAAACCTAGTACTGGAAAATGTTATATCAACATTAACAATCTGCTTTTCCCGGTTGTAATTAGTATAATTTTCCCGTGCAAATAAGATGCAATAAATTCTCAAATCTGACAAGCCGTTCCTTTGATTAGCTCGTTAAAAAAGAGATTAGTCAACTTTTATTTATTACCGTCGTATTTTTATAATTTGTGCGCGGTATATTATGTTTATAAAACTTTAATGGTCTACTCTGAACGTAGTTTTGTGGTAAACTACTAGCGGCTACCTAATTTCGGCAACATAAATTTACCTTCAACTAGAACTTTCCTAAAACTCTCGATCCCGAACGCAATTAGCGATAAATAAACTGTTATCGTGTAGAATACTATGCCCCACTTGGCTTTCCCGTACTGTTTCTTCATGATCGACTCCTCCTCGATGTCATCCATGAGCGTCGCCATTTTGTGGTTCAATTTTCTTATAGAGTTCTTGAAGTACAGGAACATTAATGTTTTAATCAGGATTATGTCGTGGATCGCGGCGAACATGAGTGCCGACTGTTTCTCGACTTCGGGAAACCTCCCGAATAAAGTCGCGAGATTCTCGAGAAAAATCATCGTGAAATAGGTCGAGAAGGATACGACGTGGTATATTCTGTACCATATTGTCTCTCGGTAGTTATCATCGAACCAGAAGTTTCCTGCTCCCGCAATATACACGTACTTACAGTACGTACGCAGCAAGTGTTTTGTGTTCACTGACATTTTAATTTAAAAAAAAATAACGTGTCATTTCTATTACAACAGGTTTGAAAATGGAACGCGTAGATTGGTGGGTAGAAAATTAATACCTTCATAAAACTTTTTTGAAACAAAAGCTAAAGAATTTTTGTAACCGTTATAATTACATACCCACTGAATTGTATGATTATATTCTAATAACAAAAAGTTAAAGTAAGGCAGCAATTAACACTACAACTTTATAAGTTTTCGCTTTAATAGTTTTTATAATAAAAAGTTATAATAATGTTACAATATGCATATCCTTAATATTATTTTCATATTGAGTTTTATAAGCCCCAAATTTAAATACTTAAATAGGTATAATTTCTCTATGATAGTATATAGAAATACTAAACTTCATTATTAAGCTTTTACTGTCTATACATATAATAGAACAACTTATGATACTAAAACTCTCTCTTGTTAGCATCGGATTTTAAAATGATTAAGGGTCTGTTTCACCGCTTACTGATAAAGTTTCTGTTAGGCTGTACACAACTTTTTTTGACAGAATCTCCATACAACAAATCCATATTATAACAAAAACTTTATCAATAAGCGATAAAACAGGCCTAAAGCGATCCGACTTTATAGCCTAACCCAATTTTTTGATCTTATAACTTTTTTACGATACGATGATTCTGAAAAAAATTCTATAAGTCCTGCCTTCCTTCAAAGCTTAAAGATTATATTAATATAATAAGTTTACATTATAGAGCAAATCCAATGTAAACGACAAATGTAAAATTATTTTAAAATTAGTTCGCTAAAATATTTATTTTAGCGAACAAAAATCTGAGTACCTATTTAGGTACTCAGACGTAGCGTGATCGTATTTTAACCGTGTGTGTTTACCAAAGCATTCCATAACTGATGATGACTAATAAAATTACCTACGTACTTTATTTTACCAAGTTTCACGGTTATCCAGATCACATTTTTAACATAAGTATGATATTAGAGAACAATTCTGCGAATACTTACAAAACTAAAGATAAAAAGGTCCTATCAGAAAATTATATTTCCTAATAGTCCGCTTGAGGGATTCAATCAATATTTTGAGAATGTCAAAACTCGCGAGAAGCCTTCTAGCAACCGCCAGGAACCTCGGTACTACATTAGTTTGCGTTTGTCACAAATACAATAAAATCTGGAAGCTAAGGCTAAGTTAGCCGCGAAGAAGCTTGGTATTTTAAACAGAGCAAGGGCGTATTCAAGTTTGATCTAACGCCTACGCCAGGTTTACGAGGCATAGATTCGTCCTCGTATGAAATACCGTTCTCTTCTCTGGGCAGGGGCACCTAAATACCAGTTGCTCCCTCTAGATCGTATCCAGCAGAGGGGTGCTCGGATTGTTGGTTGCCATAATGTTTTAAACAAACTGAACCCCCTGGAGTTGCGCAGAGATGTAGCTTCGCTCTGCATCCTTTATAGATTTTATCACGGGGAGTGCTCAGAGGAATTGTTCGGAATCATTCCACCTGCAACTTTTTACGCGGAAAATTGACAAACATCGTCTTGATGAAAAGCAATCTTCCACAGTGCGCTTTTCGCACTATCACCAGGAATATTTTCGAACCGCTACCCCTACAAACCTTCCATAAGAGACCTTTCAAAAGGCCGGCAACGCACCTACAACCCTTACTGATGTTGCTAGTGTCTATGCGCGGCGGTAGTTGCTTTCCATCAGGTAACCCGTATGCTCCCTTATTTTATAAGGAAAATATATAGAAAATCGTTACATATCTCTTTAAAAATTACATATTGAAATATTTATAGTTTAAGTTAAAACTTATATGATGAAAAATCTTTAGAAGGGTAGCAGACAGTGTGAATTTATTATATTAGTCTATTTAGATATTTCAGTTATGTTAAAATGAAATTTAAATTCCCGGTTATCTGAGTGTTGAAATTAATTTAGATACTGCTACGAATGTTTCCAGTTTCGTCCTCTCGGGAATGACACTCCAACTAGATACAAATGTTATTATTTTAAGGAATGAGTTTCTGTGAATATTATTTATACACAATTTTAATAAAATAGAGTAAACATAAATACGAAACCTTATTTCGTGCAAGCGAATTCACTTTAGCTAAGCAGACTGTCTAGAAATGGTACGCTACTCATTCGAATTATCCGTCTTTATTTCAGTCTCAAAAGTTTTTGTTAAATAGTCGTTGGAATCGACGCTTAAATTCTCAAAAATAAAAGTAAAATGTTTTTTTTTAAGTTTTGCCAACTGTTAGCTTTTCAGTGACATTTTAGGATCTAGTCAAGCATCTTTTATTATATGGAATAAAAAAAATCAGGAAAATTTTCAAGAGAAAAGATACCACGCGGACGGAGTCGCAGGCAAACAGCTAGTTTCATATAATTTTTAACGCGAATAAGATTTTTACGACCATCGAAAGACTTTTTACATTTCTAACTCTACGAACAATTAGATCTTAAAATGATGACAGAGTATTCCTATTCTACTAACTAGATTTAATTTCAAAATTAGAATTATTATCATTGTAAGTTAAAAAGTGGGATAACCCCTAATTTTCACGGGTATATCATCCTTTAAACAACATAATCCAAAAAAGAATCTATGGGTATCATTTCACACGCCTAGTTTCACGTATTTTATTGAAAGTTTTATTTTTATTCCCCGCACATGACACGTGGCAATTAGTTTTGAATGCCTGCGTAGGTTTACAAAATAAATTGGCACGAAAGTTGACAGGAGATATCCGAGCGGTGACACGCCTAATCGCACGAGGTATCGTGTGATAATATCGGTGTAAAATTGATATTTTGATATTATCATCTTTGTTCAAATATTATTAAGATCGTTTACGATAATCGCTTAGCGTGTTTTTGTATGGGATTGACATAGACGAACGAAAAGTCACGTGATGTAGTCGAGTTCGAATATGTCAATCCCATACAAAACAAGCGAAGCGATTATCGTATGAAATTATAATTATTATCACTTTTTAATGTTAGTTAGTAATACATGACGTATTACTAACTAACATTAAAAAGTGATAATATTTATTATTTTTAAGTGTGTCATAGTAAACCTAGGAGTGCTGTAGATAATTATTTTATTATTTGTAAATGCGAGTGCTCAATCTTCGCGAAACTGACCTACTGAAAAAACTCACAAAAAAATCAAAAAGTTACTTTTTCAATGTAGTCCTAGACTATTGCTCTGTGACGGGCTACTCACGAAGGAGCCATGAACAAAAAGAAAATGAAGAACTCTTTCAATGCAGCTACTTTCACAATTAACTCTACACACCGGAGTCTACCCCAGATATTTATGTCGGAAAAATGTATGATTCCCGCGCGATAAATGAATTTTGGCGCAACGGAGTTGCGGGTTTCTAATATTTTTTTTGTTACTGACCACCGATAGTGTAAATACTAGTTACTAAGCTTAAGTTAAAAGGAGCTCAGCCCCCCCTCGAAAAATAGGTCTAGATACGCGACATAGCAACACGTTGCTACCATCGTGTTTACATCAATAGTAATCTATGTGTTAGACCGCGCCGCCGTGCCGCAAATTTCTGATATGTAAGGGACTTTAGATCTACTAATTCCAATTGTAAATGACGTACAATAAGGCGAAATATTTAGAAGTATTCGTAATGAATCGGAACTGCCTCTTGTTTCGCGTTACATTATTAAATAAATCTCTTTCACAGAATGGAGGGAAAATGCAATTTTCTTAGTTAATACTCTTACCAGGCGCCGTGTAAATCCACCGCCGTCATATAAATTCGCCTAAGACCTCATCTGGTATTCAAGATTTGCCAAACGTTAAAACTTTTGAATGGGATTATACCGGGCGCACTGAACTAATAATTACGAATGTTGGAATAATTATAACGGACATTTTAATTTGGCTGAATGGCTTCTACATTTTAATGGATGTGCTATCTGAGTATTTTATATACCTGGCCTGCTATTTATTACATTTAGATTAATCGCAAGCATATATATTTATTGATACGCGAGCGGAAATATTGTACCCCTTTTTATGAAAGACGCGTAAATGTAAAAGCATGAAATTTCTCCCAGTTATAGTTGGTATGGAGGAGGAGTGTGGAACACAAATATTATTTTAAAAATATGCTTTAATCTTGCTATTTTAAATAAACTACGAATTCTACGGCGCACACACTACAACATTTTGACATGACACGATAATCATTAGCGAAATACAATTTTGTTTATGGTTGAAGACTGTTTTTTTTTTTAATAAAATTAAATGGCCCGGTAATGAGACCTTTATGCCAAATTAAGGTCTGTGATTAATTGAGAATAGATTATTTCTATATAGCTCCTCTACATCTTGGACTCCAAAATGTTCAAATTTGACCACAGGATGACTTCTAGTCTATATATTAATATGCGAGCGATAAACTTTGTACCTTTTTTACGACATGGGCCTAGACGTAAAGGCATGAAATTTTTCTTATCTTATCTTATCTTATCTTATAAACCGATATCGATGGGCAAAGAAATACCAGAGCGGTTTTAAAAAACCAAAGTCGCATGCAACATCAAATTTTAAAATCAAAACTGCGCCAAGGTCAGGAATTACGAGATATCAGGACTATGAATATTTAAGGGGAACACCGGGGAATCTAGTCTGACTAGTGAATATCCTGGAACATAAATCATACCAGCACTCCGGCAAACTGCGGATTTGTCAGCGGTTCCTATTGGGAAACGATGCCGTAAATCACGTTACATGCAACTTTATAGTAATTGTTTGTCGGATTGAATATTCTAGCGTTTTATGGTTTTAGGCCGCATTTAAGTCTCAATTGAGAAAACCGTCACTTGTAATTTGTTCTTGGGCGCACTATACACCTAGCCGCCGACATTTGTTGATAACACTTGACACTAGTGAGTTGTGTCAGCAACAAATACGAGAACGTGTCTCCAACATGGTTGTATTCACGTACTTAGCTGTGTAGAGCACCTTAGAGGTGTTTCCAACTCACTATTTCAAAATCCTTTATGGTCAAATCCGACGCATTTGGCCGCCATATCTAACACCAGATTCCGGGTTAAAAAATATTTACGACTGCCATGACAGATCATGGCTGTTGACCAACTCCCACCAAACGATAGATAATAAAAATAATATTATGTCCATCGTCCAATTGTTTAACCCATTAGCGTAGCAATCCAGGTGAGAATGACGATCAAAAAAAGTCTCTCCACATACACCGTATTATAAAGTTTTAATTATAATTATGAATATATTAATATAAATCCATAATGCACTTGGAGTTTCTTGATACATGTACAATAATCATTACCAAGACTGGTAATAAACGCAGATTTGTTTCGGCCGAGTGTCTCAATAATTACCGAAACCACTTTAAATTACTTCACGGCCGTAATAGAGATAATTCCGACCATTCCAGAGATTTATAAACTGAGTGGAAAAGGTTAGCTGAGAATAAAGTACATCTCGCAATAATATATCAATGGGGCCCCGGGGGAGAGGTGCGATCACGTACTAGAATTGTTTTTCGACAAACCCAACACCGGAGTAAAGGGCTACCTTTTAAGATATTATCTACAGATGTGATAACGATTGTGTTAGTTTTCGTTGAAAAGTTTTTCTTTGTAATCGTTTGCCTAAAGCGACAACCTTGTGAGTAGCTTGGCAAAAAAAGTAATTTAAAAAAATATACATAAATTTATTTCTGACCACAGTACAGTCCATATTTGTTAGTATAAGCATAAATCTTATTCCTATATTAGTAAAGCAATAATTAAATATAAAAAAAGTCTACTTGGCGAATCTGCGCCACGGCACCGGCAACATGTACGTGTTCCCAGTGAGCCGCTATCGCGCCATCAGCCTGCCCACGTATCGCCTTTATTTGTTTATTTTATTTATAATTTCTTTCACATGGAAAAATTTACATTAAAAAAATACACAACAGAAAGACGACACAACAGGAACTGCTAAGTCTAACAGAGATTTCTTCCAGCAGTCCTATGGAGAGAGATGGGATGGGAAATATAAAATACAAGTGCACAGTATAAATAAATATATATACATTACATAGATAAATACCTCGATAAGAATAAACATATATACATTCGCCTTCAGACGCTTCTGTAACTTATTTAGAGTATTTTGTAGAATTCTGTTTATATACTTTGTGATATTTATCAGTTCTGTAGACACTATATTACTTTGTTAATTGCTTTAAAGTTAAGGCTGATCTCGTATTTTAATAATAATATTTTACATCTTTATGATTCCGAAATAGAAACCTTATTGCGGAATACTTAAGATATTTATGATACCAGACATTTATAATACTCAGTATCACTAGTTCCTAGATTCTAATAATTCAATTACACTCCGTTGGAACATAGATATACCGTATACAGACATCGCATTGGATACAAGATAAATATCCACATTTGAACATATAACCTCCTCGTTTTTGGAAGTCGGTAAAAAAATATCTACAAATAGCTTTCATGATAATTCGTTACGACTCTTAGGGCCCGTTTCACCGCTTACAGATAGTCTATTCACAACTTTATTTGACAGATGTAACAGAAACTTTATGAGTAAGCGGTGAAACAGACCCTTAGCTTTCGTAATTCGTGGACGTGTAAATACATACTTCATACTTCCACATAAGAATTGTTTTAAATTCGAAAATTGGACTGTCTGTTACATATTGACGTCCAAACCACTGAACCGACTTTACTGGAATTAGTTCTCAATGGGAAATTATAAGTATCTCCAAAAACGTATCATATGACCTTCCCCAAGACTCGAAAGGCCCGAGGAATTACATAGGATACTTTTATTTAGTAAAATGTACGGTTATCAAACGAATTTTGACGCAACCCCGTTACGGGATTCGTCGAATACTTCTATAATATAACTAATGAGCCGAAATAAACTTTTTCGTCTCGTTTCTATAGTTTCGCACGTAATCGAAACTGCAAAGTTAATTTCACGATGTCCCTAATATTGTACATCGATGGCGGAGAATATTTTATTATACCTTATTCTATCTCGGAGAAGTGGTCCTTGAAATGCATTTAACCTTAGTTGAACATCAAACAGCCGACTCGCCGAGTGAATTTGCATCACAGACTAAATTGTCGTGCACATTACAAAGTTATATTGTTAGCATTTTCAGCGGACAACTTTGACGTAGTATGAACATATAAATAGGGTTGTATGGGGTTCAATTGGGATGAAATGTGTCCCTCGTATTTTACGTTTTTCTTCCGAGTAGGACTTTGTATGGCTGTTAACTATTGGGAATTCGTTTTGAATATTCTAATGTTTAAATAAACATTAAGATCAGTTCGGGCTTAAATACGACATGCTGTAATACCGTTAATTTGTAGATCCTAACCCACCTATTTATAAAAATATTGAAGTAATGCTTAAATAATCAAGGCTAGCTGTCCTTTTCTGTCGTGTGACGTTTTCAATATTTCAAAAAGGGACTGCGAATCATGCGACTGCGAAAATTATATACGATAGCTTTTGCCCGCGGCTTCGCTGGCGTGTAATGCGAGTCACGTAAAAATACGAATATTATTCTTGTAGCATCCTATTGGAAACATGATGTTTTACTGCGACCAAAAGCAGCTTATGATACTCTTCATCTTTTCAACTAATTCTATTCCAAAAATCCATTTAGTTTCAGCCATTAGGTTGCTTTGTTAGGGTGTGAAGGAAAGGACAAACAAACAAATATCAGAAACTTAATCCTTATGGCTCAATCACATTGTCGTATTTCTTAAGAATCATACGAACCCTCCACGAGGCAAATATTTGTAGTTTCGTTAAATTTTAAAGACTTATGCGCATAAGTCACCTTTGTCATACCCTAAACATACGAAATGGCAAAAGGAATCCCTTAAAGGATCGTAAAATTCCTTTCAAGATAAAACCGTCGAGTTATATAGGTCAACGTATATTTACGCCATATAATAATCAGAGGCTTCCCTTGAATGGATGAAAACATAAAAAATATTGTAACGAAATTATATTGTAGTAGGAAAGGAAATAGGCATTTTAACTTATTTTTTCGCCTTATCCAATGTTTAGATAATTAGATAATAAACGGTCTTAAGCCGGGGAGGTGAGAGTGCTATTTTTGTAGTAACTCGAGCGTCAGGAAGACTTAGTACGTTTTATAGATTAGGTTTAATGTTGAGAAAAGCTTTAAGGGTATTTTTTATTTTAGCGATGGTATAAGACGCAACAGCGATATAAAAAAGGTTATAAAAAGAAATTACTTTTAAAAAATTGTTCACATTAAACATTTATCGGACGATTTAGGCAGCAAAGCCTTGAGCATTTAGTTGAGCGTGACATAAAATCTTTGGGAAGCTAAAAATACGAGGCTTTGTTGTTCTATGTTATTGCAGGCTGCTTTACGTATGTATGTGTTCTTTGGCGTATTTTTAACTTAATTTCGACTACATTTCGGTACTTAAAAACTAACTTTTGAAGTACTAAACTAAATGCCAACCAAAGGAAGTCTGGTTTTTATACCATGATAACCAGAGACATGTAGAAAGCCTAGCTTAATCTAAGGCGCTCGAGTAAATTCAAAATTCTCCTCTTTGGCTCCCCTACTATTTTAAATCTTAGAAATAAAGATATGAGCAATAACGAAGGTTATGGGAAATGTTTTTGAATTAAGAAATAAGATGCTATTGATTATATTCGGTTAATTTTATTTTTTTTTTAAATAATTGTGTTGGCAATATACGTCTCTTACCTGAAAAATAATCACATATTAATCCAGTTTTTACGTAGGTATAAAGTCTCCGTGGCTTGTCAGCGAATTAAGGTATACCTTAGGTTTTACGAGCAACCGTGTCGCTTTTCTACGTTAAGATAGAGCTTTTACTGAGGCTATATCAGTTTACTGTGACATTGAAATCTCGAGATACGCCGCATTAACAGAACTTTAGTACTACGTAACCTTTGACTACCGTTTCTTTTACAAAATTGTAAGTTGCGTTCACCTGTATTTTTCAGTTTTAATAAACGAGCCAACTATGTAAAGCTACCGTTGCCCATGGACACTCGCAACATCAGGAGAGTTGTAGGTGCGTTACACGAAGGTGTGTAGAAACTTTATTCCGCAGAATACGATAGTCTATAAAAGGACATAGCATTGTTCTTAATAGTAGAAAAATGTAAGTCATAGACAATATTTTATTCATGAACCTACGTGAAAAACAACACATCAACTGATCCGAGTTATGCAAACAGGAACCAATCCACACAGTAACAGTTTCGAGAAAACGGCCATCTTGTGTATTTTACAGTTTTCCTAAAATTTAATAATTTGCATATTTTATTTTTTTTAATAAAGTTTGCTTATAATATTATACTATATCATGCAATGTATGAATTCGAATAGAAGGTTCATTTATGAAGGTTTCGGCACAAGTGTGGATTGGTTCCTTTTTTGTAACATAAGTTACAAAACGAGTAATGTACCTAACATTACTCGTTTTGTAACTTATGTCGAACTAAAATCAACTCTTAGGAGCTTCAGCTTTATGTCCTAGCTGTGTCCTTTAGTGGTGGGGCTTAGGTGTAGAAGATAATAAATAGTGATGCTTTATAAGAGCCCGCATAAGAGTAACCTATGAATTAATCCCGGGAATTAGTTTACTCTATAACCTATATCAATATTTATGAACATTCGTATTTTAAGTGAAAGAGTTACAAACGCAACGGAGATTGACAAACTTTCGTTTTAACAATAAGTAGGATATTAGGACACGAACAAATGACGACGACTAGTCTAAGGTAGTATGCTACATGCTACTTGTTAAAAATGCTAAGGAAAAAAGCGTTGGATGATAAGCATCTAGAAAGTTGTCGGAGTGACGGCGACACGGCTTATCACTCCGCGCCGGCACGCTCCGCACATTATAAATTGCTGGTAAAAATATTACTTTATATTCGTGGCCATGTACAACAAAATATTTAAAAAAAATCTATTATGGAAAAATACTTCTATCAGAACCGAAGTCATTTCCTCTTTGAATTTAACAGCGAAAGATTCGTACGAATCGCACGATTCGGCTCAGGTTAGTGTGCGAGATTCCATGAAATTTCATATATCGAATTCTAAAATTAATTTCCCTCGCCGCGTTCGGTTCTGAAATATGTGCGTTCACCATTAATTAGAAAAATATAACACTTCTTAATCTCCTTGTATAATATATCAGGTATCTAATACATACAAGGACGCTCAGGAAACTCATCGAAAGTAGAAACTCTCATTTGACCGATAGGTTTACTTCTGAAGCTGCTATTTACTTTCCTATTATATTATTGAATTGATAGCCTTTTCCACATTGTAATATCTAAGTTACGATAGGCATATAAAAAGTGGTATGCACTGAAGTTTCGTCGTTGCCTAAAATAAAGTTAAAGTAAAAATTTAATTAATGAACTCTTAATTAAAAAAAATATTTTAACTTTTTACCGTAATGTTCTTACGCTTAAGAGTTAAAATATTAAACGATCTACGTTAAGAATGCCGATAATTCACGTAACTCAACACCTTTTGGCTTTTTAATTTACTCGCTCAAATCAACATTTTTTCGCCGCACAAAAGCGATCGAGCAAGTGTTTTCTTGTACAAATATTTAAATACGGTTTTAATAAATAACAAATAATTTATGTACGTCACGCCACGCTCGGAGGAAATTATAAATCACTTACGCAGTGCCCGAATCCCCGGACCGCGGGTTTACAGCGAATTTCGTTTTCCAAATTCTTGGAAGAAACAATAAAATTAGCATTTTTAGTTGCATATCGTATAAAAGTTCTATTTATTATAATCGCCTGTTTATTTTGTGCTATACTTATAATGCATAAATATTTTTTAATGTCAATAAAAAACAGTTTTTTACGTGGCAAACTTTCTATTTTGTATATCAATAAATAATAACCGATATCTGCACATTACAAATTGGCAACAGTATCTTGATCATATCAAACTCACCTCATTTCAAAGTAATCACAAGCTTCAGCCGGTTACCAACAAAACAAACAAACCCTGGATGTAATCCTTAGATTTTAAAATATTTTTCTTGACACAGTTCGTCGAGCTTAGAAAAGCCATTTTAAAGTTAAAGTTTGCAGGTTCTGAATGCTCATTAAGACGTGTGTGTCTTCGTATACATTAAACATAAATTTTTCTTCTTTCAGTCGTATCCTCATGGTTCGAGGACATCAAGTCAAAAATTTTAATAAAATTATATAATGTTAAAATGTTAACGATATAAAAATTCACAAATTGTTCGTACTTTAAGCCGATAGACGTTCACATATTTCGCACCTAATTGCTTATAAAGCCGTTATCGGAACAATTTTTCTGTATAACGAAATCACTTTTTTCAGTTCTGTATTCATTTTAAAAATAAATTGTAAAAACGACTCTTTAAATATTTCATGATTTTGTTTGACGCGAACGTTTGCTACGCCGTATCGGTTCTACGATACGTACTACGTGATACTTGTAGCTGCTCTTTGATGAGACGTACAAGCCAAAAAATATTTTTGGCTTAAGAATATACAAGATTTAAAAAGTTAAGAACTACTTATAAAATGCGACTTTGAAACTAAAGACAGCAACGATTGCAGATTGCAATTACATGCACGGTTAAGCATAGTTCGCGGTCAACGACTTTATTGACAGTACAAATTGATGATATTATAATAACCATACTAATATTATAAACGGGAAAGTGTGTTGGTTTCCTCTTCGTTCGCTTCCTAACGAAACAACCAAACGATTTGATTTTTAGGCATAACAGTTGAAAGCATCCTTTCATAGTAAAGAGTAACATAGGGTCTTTCGGTCTTGGAAATTTTTGAGCGATCTTCGAATTTAAAAAAATTCTTTCTTAAAAAAAATGTCAAAATAAAAAAACCCGACTGTAGGAACCGTTGCAATTTAAACAATGAAATATTCATATCTGGCGCCAAAAATCTGCCATTTTTTTATATTTTGATATAGCTGGTGTAACTCTTACAGTAATTACGAATATAACGACACGCTCAAGCCAAAATCTATCAAGCCGTTTAAGCTGCAGAGCGTGCCAAATATACATGTACACGAGTACATACAAAAACACATTCATACATTCGAAAACCATAACCCTCCTGCCGCAGCTGGGTAAAAAGAAGGAGATATACTCAGCAACTCTCTGACTGCTGACAAAGATCGACTTTAATTGCGTCAGTTATATGTTAACTATAAATAAATTACATATAATATTATATTTAGATGATTTCAACATAGAATTCTGCAGCCAGGTGAGCTGTCAACCTGTTTATCGCTTCGTTAATTCGGCATCGGTAATTCGCTCCATAAATATTCAACGTTTCAAACATTTGTTTTCAATTTAGCATAAACAACTTTTAATCTTAATATTCGACTCAATAATTACTGTTTGATCTATGAATTTGGATTATGTTAATCCGAATTTATCGTTCAATTGTTGGCTACGTGATATTTTTTTTAAATATACGTTTGAAATAGATACAGCCGCGTGGCTTGTGACATGTGCTAGGGCTGCCTCTTGGTAGTACTTTAATTACGCGACCGAAAGTGGATACTAATGCTTTTATACCTGTATATTTGGGTATCTTTCAGGTTTTGTAATTATTGTTAATACGTATTATATTATTTTTTAACAGTTTTATTTAGTTTACCCGGTTCGTTTATTTATTTGGTGGCACAAATAAAGTAAATAAAATTTTACTCTTCGAGTC
This sequence comes from Cyclargus thomasi, assembly GCA_026546445.1. NCBI lineage: Eukaryota > Metazoa > Arthropoda > Insecta > Lepidoptera > Lycaenidae > Cyclargus > Cyclargus thomasi. The sequence continues at coordinate 40,462 of JAOTAV010030854.1, forward strand.
AACTTCAATTGATCTGAAATTTGTTATATACAGCTTTGAAGAATCAAAGTATTGTTACCAGAAGGTAACAATACCATAATGTATGTTCAGTATTATTACGAATCTAAGATGGCCGCTTCTACAACATGGTTGACCACTTATTCTTTTCAATCCCATAAATATGGATATCACACTTGTCTACCGTAAACTTAAAATTTATTTATCATTGTTAGTATCATTTATCTAACCTTTCGGAATTTGCCGTTAATTTCAAAAATGTTAATTCCGGATGCTTTAATATTGCTTTTATGCAACCATAAAAAACATAATATTTCAAACGTTATCGTCTAGTCGTCACTATGTATCACTCGCGACTGTAGCTCTACCGAGATTCTACCGAGATCGAGGCGCGTAGGTTTGACAGCTTTCCGGCCATTTATATAAAGTACACATTCTGTAATTCCTATTCTGTGGTAAAAGGTACTGTAACTTTTTTTTTATATTATATTGACCTTTAAATGAAAATATTTATTCGTTAGAAAAGTAAATAGTATGGTTGACTCATCCTAAGGCATATTGAGGATAACTATATATAACATTCACATTACGCAACGTTAACGTTAAATCTTAATATATAGAGATATATAATTCTTGTGTGCGTGTGTTTGTCACTGAACTCCTCAAAAACGATTCGATAACATTTTGTTGTAATTTTTTGTGTGTGTCTAGAGGATTTTAGATTTTTTTAGATTCACAGGACAACGTTTATAACGAAACCCTAGTTCTCTAGCCAAGATATAAAATAAATTCATCCAACCAACATAATGTTGCTTAATTTTCTGTTTATTTAACATTTCCCCTCTTTCAAGGCGATGTTTTTAAAACCAGTGTTATTATAAGGGGTTCGATTAAACAATCATTTGAATGTATGTGTTTCGTATACAGAATTATTTTTGATTCAATTGTTTTTCAAACATACGTTGTATTCGAATTTTTGAAGTGGATTTTCGTACAATAGATCAATTGTTTCCAATTCAATATAATAACTGTATTAAAGGAACAAAGATATTACAAAATACATAATTCCCTCGACGCATTCCTGCTGAGTACCTATAAGATTCAATTACAACTGATAAGTATACTAACATTATGCAAAAATTCAAACTTTCTTTTGTTCAAATTCGTTGCAAAATAGATTATATTAAAATATAAAAATAGCTTTATACCATTTCTCGGTATCATCTCAACTTGGACCACTGGACGCCATCATTCATCGTAACGGTCCCAGCTCTCCCGGGTCTCGTTACACGTGGCATTTGGGTCCTCTAACTTCGTACTAAAGTCAACTATAGCAAGGTGAACAACCTTTTTTACCCATACCAAAAGGCGGGTGACAACATTTCATATTAGATATCACTAAAAATATGTGTGACTTCGTAGGCACGAAGCTGTCCTACTCACGATGCTAGGGCAATAAGGTACTGTACGCACTGCAGATTTTATTTTTATATTATTTATCGGGGAATTTTTACCGCCAGTACGGATACATGAGATACGCGCGGATAAAATTCGCAGTACAGACAGTCACTTATATAATATGATCAATTGAGCACAGCTCAAACTGCTGGACGGATAAAGCTAAAAATTTTACATGCAAATAGATATTATGACAAAGGCATCCGTTAACAAAAGGATTTTTTATAAATTCTACGCCTATGCCAAAGGAGATAAAATGAAAGTATGAAAAAACTTTTTAATGCGAACGTAACCGTAGGCAAAAGCTAGCTTTACTAGCTTATTATTTGAGAACTTATTTTAGAAGTATAAAAGAAATCAAACGTCCCTCGTATAAAGTGTCTGCTCCACATAAATTTCGAAACAGAATTGCAAAGGTCGTAACTAAAATAGTTTTAACACAAAACTATTTAGGTATAAAAGCTTTTAGGCGTAACTTGACTTTCACGCGACATTCTAGAAACAACCTTTACATACATTAAATAAAGATGCCAAGGTAGTTATAATGCAATAAAACAGATTGAAAAGTTCGAAACACTCGGCACTCCGAATAAAGTGAATCCAAAACAAATTGTTCTAATTCCGTGAAATTTCTGCCCACAATCTTTTTTTGCGAACAAGGACAGATAAAACTTTGAAAATTAAATCTTGGACACTTATTTAACTTGTTCTTTTGTTAGACAATGTTGGCCTTGTTTTGAATGCTCTTTTTGTATATCCACAAAAACAAAGATATCATTGTTTCTCGTGTAATTGCTTATTACAGTATTTTAGCGAAACAATAAACATTTTTATCCAACTGCGCCTGAAGAGCATTACTTTTTGAGTAAAGGTTATAGTGCACTGCTTTACCACAATTGGTAAGCATTTTCTTAACCACTGACTCTATATTTGTTTCTAAGTGTTTTCTTTCTACGTTTACCTGTGAAAGCTTGTAATTGGCCGTCTTGTATCATTTGTGTTTAGCCGTAAGTTTTCCGAATTGTGTAAAATGAAATAAAATAAAAATAAAGACTGTGTTATTTTGGATCAGCAAGACGAATTTGAGCTTTAGGTATGTTTTTTATGTTATGACTTATGTCGTGAGTTACAATGTTTCTTTGCAACTATAATCAATATAAGAATAATCTCGCTATATTATACTTGTAACAGAAGTAAGTGATGGTGAAATTTTTTTTGAATTTCAGCGCTGCTTTGCACCGGTATCCTATATGATGAAAACATACACCATCCTAAAGTATTATTCTTTATTTTGTTGGATTCTGTAAATATATTACCAACTAGATGATGCCCACAATTCCGTCGCCTCAAAAAATGTAAGGTTTACTAACCTTAAATTTTTTGGTAAAAGTATACAATATCCTTTTCCGAGACTTCATACCTAATTTCATTAAAATCATTTGACGCGATTTTGACGCGAAAGAGTAATATACAAACAGAATTACTATCGCATGTATAATATTAGTATAGATAGAGTAAAATAATAGAAACTTAATATGAAATAATATAAGTGTAATACGAATTTAGAACATAGTAAAATTATAGTACCTACGCGGGACCTCATTTGCAATAATGATAACATTAGTAACGGAGCGAGCATGTCCCGGCGGGAAACAGTACCCTGATTATTTAGTTATAGGGTAACTCCAAACAATACGAAAACCGCTCGACCCGTTGCCTTTATTCTATTTCAACATCTAAAATAGACTTTTAATAGTGCGACTAACTTAAGACTGTTTGGTTCTGAAATAAAGCAATCTTATGCAGCAAAATCATAAAAAACGTCAATCTTTTTGATAAAAGGCTAACTTAAAGATTTTTCTTCCATATTAGCTCGTTCAAATAAACAAACACTTTCGATTGCAGCCTACAAGTTTAATTCTCTCTTGTTAGAATTGATCGATCGACGTAACAAATTTATTAGGTTCTACGTAGGTATTACAACCGCATCTCCGCTTAATACTAGTTCAGGTAACATATCGGTATAACGGGGCATTAGTATGGAAATATCTTGATCATTACTCATTGTCGAAGTTCAGCGGTCGTTCGTCTTGATTTACGTAGATTCAATCTCCGGTCCCAGAGCGAACCACCTCGTTACCTCACGTTCAACATAGTGATATGTAATTTCTACGATGATTTTCTTACATATGTACCGGTATCCACATTACGCGTAATAATCCTGCATCACGCTATCGAAGTTTTCGAAACACGGCGGTATATATACGACAGCTGATTTGTATCACGTGTGCGTCGGTCTGACCGAGTGTAGCACCTCTCTCGGTCGGAAGATCTTCCTTTGGCCACCACGTTGATTCTCACACATATATCGTAACTAGTGTGATGCAGGCTCTACATAATCGGTGATGATTGTGTGATCGTTTATCGATATAGATTGTGCACAATCGTTTGTAGTAATTTGTCGACAAGCATGTTAGATGCTATAATGCACAGTAAAGCTCTGGAATGAACTATCACCAGTAGTATTTCCGGACCGCTACGACCTACAAACCTTCAAGAAGAGAGCGTATTCCCTCTTAAAAGGCCGGCAACGCACATGCGACCCTGATATTGCGAGTGTCTATGGGCGGCGGTAGTTGCTTTCCATCAGGTAACCCGTTTGCTCGTTTGCCCCCTTATTTATATATAAAAAAAAAGTGGTGATATAACAGCTGGGTTTGACAAAACGTGAGCAAATTACTTAGGCCCGCAATCTAGCTCTGTTTCGACTTCCCTGAGAGTACATTCGTCTCCTGGATATTTTGTTACAAGTGCGACCCGCCGTTAGATTTTCTTGCTGCCTAGTGGCTCTTGCCTGCCAAAAGGTCGCCGGCCGCTGCTCCACACAATAATAGTCGCATGTCATCGTTTGTAAGCGCCGACAATGAAGAGGAGCCATAAGCTTTACAAAACACTCGATAAGACAACAAAGCCAAATTTAACCAGCTGCTGCCCGCGACTCTGTCCGGGTGGTAACAAAGATGAACATAAAATGTTATAAAAAGCTCTAATGTGACAATTACTGAGCTGTCAGCAGGGTACAATGAGTAGCTGTCAAGCGCCGTTGTAGTCCATGCTATGTATAAAGATGGCGCTGTACGTGAAAAATGGTTTTCCCTGTTTTCCTGCTTTTTTCTTGAAATTTTTCCTAAATTTCCTACACTATAAACCTCACGGAGACCGATACCTTTCCAACAAATGCAAAAGCGTGGAAATGGGTTCGTGCGTTCCGAAGTTATAGCGTCAGGAAGGAAAATCAGATTTATTTTTATATAATAGATAAGAAGATAATATTATGGCAACCAATGAAGAAGTTTCCTAAAATTCATACAAAAATATGAAAATTATGGCAACACAAAACATATAATATGTAACCTAGCAGTATGGATAAAACTGGTAAAGCGAGTTTCTAAGCTACAATCACAACGCAATTACTAAATCTGAGCACTGGGCTAATTAATCACCCCAAATTACCCTAAGCTAAATAAAATCAAAGCACACAAACCTTAACCCAATTCGAATTAGCTCGTGTATTGTTGAATATGTAGAAGATTCAGACGAATAGGTAAGAAACGATCCGACGCCCGGAAAACGATAGTTGTGCTAGTTACTATAATAAATAGGGGCTTAACGCTTCCAAATGGTCGATTAGGGCATTCTTGACTACACCGGCATTCTGATAAAGTTCGCGTTTGTTTGCAACGAGTCCCGTGGGGTTTATGGGCAACGAATGTATTGCTCCCCAGCTAAATCACATTTTCATAACTTTAAAGTGAAGATAAAGATAATGCGTCTGCGGTTCGCATTGCAATTCTACGTTAAATTTCATTCACTATGGCCATGGTTTCCTCAACGTCATTACCATTTAAACAGCAGCAGGTTATTAAATTACAATAAAAAAAAACATAACGATTACGTGAGACTGGTATAGGGTTATTGCAAATAATAATAAATACTAGAGGTCCCAGTGTGGTCGAAATTCGACCATAATTATTTAATTTAAAATCGTGTACAGGAGGTATAAAAATATAATCTATTCTTAATTCAATCACAGACTTCAATTTGGCATAAAGGTCTATACCAGGTCATTAAATTTTATGATACTTCAACCATAAGTCTTATACGAAAAGAGTATTTTGTGTATAATTATAGTGCCATGTGAAAATATTGTAGTGTGCCTAGTGTTTTTATTACTAAAAATATGCAATATTAGAGTATATTAAAAAAATATATTGTTATTACACGCTCATCCTCCATATTAACTATAACTGGAAAAAATTTCATGCTTTTACGTCAACGCGTCTTTCGTAAAAAGTGGTATAAAGTTTTCCGCTCGCGTATCAATATTATGATAAATAGCGCCTCCATGGTCTAGTGGTACAGAGCTCTGCTCTTGACTCGTCGGGGGTCGTGGGTTGAATTCCCGCGTTAGAAACATGTTATTTCCAAGTTTGGTTAGGACAATGCAGGCTAATCCATGCGTCGGATGGGCATGTAAGTAGTCGCCTTGCGCCTGATCTCTCGCCAGTCCTGTCAATCATCCGTCCCACTGGATTATATCCATAATCGCACACACTTAGGCACTATAAAATTACTCCTGCATAACAGGTCTAGCTTCAATAAAACCGGCCACCGTCACCGAAACCAGTGTGGGAGTTATTAGATTATAATAAATTTACTACTTGCAAATTAAATTTAAACTTTTCACATCTAATAAACATAATAGTAATTTAAATGACTTTATTTTCAGGCGAATTACTGCCGCCAGCCAGCCTGTGTTGTTTTTGGTTCGTGAAAGCGGTTT
>JAOTAV010030855.1:0-20170 GCA_026546445.1 Cyclargus thomasi
AAACGCTTAAAGGCACGGAAGTTTCTAGCGCTATCCACGAGGTCACCGTAATATGCGACACCAGATATACAGAAAATACCTACAGGGTATCTCGAGCATTCCACAAAATAGGTATTCTAAGTTCTGACATCAGACAGACAGACACGCATTATTATGGATAAACAAATGTTAGATAACCATATAATAATGTGTTCATTACGTACAATTATAAACACTGATAACTTTTGACTCCACATCCGAAAATTGGCGAGTTATGTAAACGTACACTAGCTTGCCCTGCGGATTTGTTTAACTTGACTCGTAATATCTATCAGCTTCTGCTATTATTTATTCTGTGGTTTAGGTTATACAGTTAACGCGATAGAACTAGTTTTATTTAATTCTACATATCTTTGCTCGGAAATCCGGTTGTCCTGGATATCGTAAATTTTTCCGTAAAAGCATCCTATGTTCCTTTACGCTTCCCTGGAACTCATCGTATCTTCCCACCAAACTTCATCAAAATCGGTTCAGTGTATGGGCGTGAGGAGGTCTCGTCACTACACTATTATTATATATAGAGGTCTATTAAGTAGAAAAATATTTCTAATATCAAGTTCCCACACAGGTATAAGGTAACTAACACTACATTGCTAATAGCATAGATTTCATTAAGAATGCCAGCATTTATGAACTAAAATTTACTTAAACAAATTTTATAAAAAGTTTACAAAAGAAGCCGAATTTTACCATTACCGAAATTGCAAGCCAATAATACTGTAGCCGTTTAAAAACATCTTTAATTTCGCATTATTAATTGGTGAACTTGTGGTGTTTTTAACCAAAAATGTAGGTACATTTATATTGAGAAAAAAAATGTCTCAATCTAGAATAATAATAATTATTTGAATACTTACTTTCAGCGGGGGTCTGCGGTCTAAGGTGCATAGGTGTGGAAGCCACAAGTGCGATCACAAGCACCAACGCGAACACAATCTTGGCGTACATGTTTGGCAAATGTGTTGTCTATCTCACGTCTCAATTCAGTATGATCGTTGTCGATCGATGCAGTATTTATATACAGACAAACTCGTGCGCAGATAGAGATTTTCGCGTGTTCGGGGAAACACATTTTCGTAAACAAACCTATATATCCATACATCCAAAAAACGATAATAAATATCTAAGCTTACTCAATATTATAAAATAAGACATACCTGGAAGAAGCGGATAACTAACATTTTTTTAGCCTTTGAGTAAATGTTAATTTTTTTCTATAAAATATCAACTAATCTCGAGACTTACCTATTTTATTGTCTATCTAGTGTATCTAATTACACGTTAAATTCAGATTCAGTCTTAAAGCGTCCATTTAAGCAAAAATTTGGCAGATTTTGAAATGGTACTTACCCGCATCTTCCACCGAAAATAGTGGAAGAAGCGGGTAAGTGCCAATGCGAAAATGTATACGTTTGTTACCTATTCACGTTAAAACCGCTGGACCGAATGAAATTCCGTATGGAGATAAGTCCTGGGGAAAGACGTAAGATACTTCGCCTATGATCACTCGCGACATGCGAAGAGTCGCATGTGCGTTGCCGACCATTTAGGGATTATGGAAGTTAGGCCACCGGAAAACTCACTCACTGAACGAAATCCAGCACAACGTCGTTTCACGCCAGTTTCCTGTAAGGCCGTGGTATCACTCCGGTCGAGCCGGCCCATTCGTGCCGAAGCATGGCTCTCCCACGGCAATGAGTCTTACCCATTAGGCCACGGACACTTTTAAGGTATGACTCCCGCGCGATAAACGAATTTTTTTGCAACGAAAGAAAGAAAGCCGACGCAAAGCTCGACCCTCCAGTCGATGTTTCCAGATTATGATGAAATTCGGTATTTACGTTAGAATATGACATAATCTTCGAAAAAAAACGATGTAAAAATATTTCGTGAGAAAGAAAAGTGCCTAATTTCGTACATCTAAACCGGACTGACATTAACAATAATGTTATGCAAGTTGAATAAGAAGTTTGGATGAGATCCTAGGTACAAAAAACCTAACATAAGGATTACAAACAAAGAATATGGGCGAAAAGACTATAGATGACCCTATTTTTTTAATAAAAAAAAAACAAAACAAAAACCCCTATCCCAATTCCCGTTTCCAAAGTTATGACTTGAGTTCCCCTCATGCTTTCCAGCAGTGAGGGTTAACATTTTCACAATTATAGGCTATAGAAATCTATTTTTACCCGATCCGGCGAATATAATGTTAAAATTTCGACTTGCATGTATGTAATATGTATGTATATGTATGTATGTGGGTATGAATGTTCATCTATTCCCTCGTAACTTTAAAACTACTTATTATATTTGGAAAAAATGAGGTGTCGTTGGTTGGTCTCTTAAAATGACTATAGTGCCATCTAGGGTACTTGAAGTGAAGAAAAAAATATATATTTCATGACGGTGTCGTGTAGGGTATCTCTTAAAATGACTATAGTGCCATCTAGGGTGCTTAAAGTGAAGAATAAAAAAATATATTTCATGACGCCGTCGTGTGGGGTATCAAATGAATGAGCTCTGTAAGCACATTTTAAATAATATGTAAACATTATTAGCTATTATTATTTCCACTGGTTTGTTTGCAATAACCTGCTAATTGCAAGAATTCATTAAAACTCTTCGAAAATATGTAAACCCCAAAATAATTGTAATGAAAATAACGTTCGAGAAACTAAAACCCGACTACTAAAACATTTTTTAAAAAGTAAGAAACAAGAAATTATAATGATATGGACATGTTTAAGAAACGAATGAAACGAAATGTTTAAGAAACGAACAAGTCGTGTTCGCATGCCCCTTTTATTTCATTAATAAATTTATAGTAATTAATTAATCTGTTCTGGCTATCCTTTAAACATGTTCATATATTTTCTTGTTTATTACTTTTTAGAACGTGATTTAGTAGTAAGGTTTTAGTTTCTGAAACGTTATTTTTTGCCGCCTCATATACCTACGAAATTCCCTGCCTTCTTTAGAGGCTAGAAAGCTGCCGCCCTCAGACCATGGCTTACAACGGTCTATATATAAAACCTGGTCTGCTTTTTGTTTTGGTCTACGTGATTCAGATAATATTTAAATGCTTGAGAGAACTTTTAATAATTGAACAATCTATTAGATACGTCATCGCCAAGACGTATCGGCAAATTACATGCAATCAAAGTTTAGCTTTAAGCTCTAAGTCCAAAGTTGTAAGCTCCATGTTAAGTTCTAATTAAGTTTTCAATTTCTTCAATACGAGGAATAATTATAAAGGGTGTATGTAAATAAATGTTAGCACTAATATTTTCCCGCGGCTGTGCCTGGTTAGAAATGATTTATGGCTTGGGAGCATTTATTCAGAATGCATTCTATAGTCATTTATCCTATATTTAAGTAAGCCTATACCCTTTTTTTTGCATGAGGAAATGCTCTACGCATCCTCGGCAGACTGAGGACGTCTGCCGGGGTATGTGGGACTCTCCGAGGATCTACCCACTAAAACCCCATGGTGCTCCACTCGCCGCTGGAGCAAAGTTCCGTAATCCACCGTACCTCTGCCAACGGTTTACTTTCTTCACATCATCGAGGTGCAGGCTCTAATACCCTACCAGTATACGTATAACGCACCCGTGGCCTAGTGGTAAGGAGCATCGGCTTTTGACCTAGAGGTCGGGGGTTCGATTCCCGCTTAAAATATCCAAGTTTAATTTGGACAACGCAGGCTGATCATCTAATTTTCTGACAAATAAGATGAACCATGCGTCGGATGGGCATGTAAAAAGTCGGTCCCGCGCCTGATCTCTCGCCAGTCGTGTCGGTCATCCGTCCCACTGGGTTATGAGTGTGAAGGAAGAGAGAGTTCTCTTGTTTACTGCGTACATACTTAGGCACTATAAAATTACTCCTGCGTTACAAGCCTACTTTCTATGTATCCGGCCACCGTCACCAAACCGGTGTAGGAGTTATTATAGTATACGTATTACGTAGTCCATTCGCACTTGGCCAATTTCATAGATATCATTATAGCGCATGTCACTTTTCGATAATGTAGCAATCGCAAGGTGAAAGTATTGTTGAAATCGGATTAATACTTTTTGAGTTTATTCGTAACAAACATACAAAAATACAAATCTTTCCTCTTTGATAATAGTGCAAGATGTAAGTAATAAATTGATTTAATAATTTTTTTTTTATTTTACTTTGTCAAAAAAAACTTAAGTTACTGAGCCACAGGGCAAAGACGACTTCAGTGGCTCAATGCTTGATACGACATGCGGCGGCCGGGGGTGGAGGGTTCGAATCCGGCAGACGGAATAAAATGTTTTTCTATATTCTTGGGTTCATGACCAAAGAACTTTTGTTTTGTTGAATATAATTTCTAGATTGTTATAAACTCTAATTATTGTACCACCACATATTGAAAGTCTTTCCAGAACATGGAAGCGAAGAAAGGTCTTATCCCTTTCCCCCATAACTGCCTTAACTCATAAAAATCATTAAAAATTTTAAATGATTAAGAAAATTCAAAAATAGGCCCAACTTCCCTAGTCCCCCTATCCCTATTCCTAATCCGTATTCCCTCATAGAGGCCGCCAACGCACTTGCGACTCTACGGGTGTCACGAGTGTCCATGGGCGACGACAGTTGCTTTCCATCAGGCAACCCGTCTGTTCGCTTACCCCTTAATATCATAATAAAATAACAATAAACCCTTTAGAAGTCTCCCAATCTCGACCCAGGAATCAATTACTTTTCGCAGAACTCCGGAAAGTCCTGGAGCAGCCTGGAGGTTGAAACGGCCCGTCTGCGCCAGTGTAATTCCTAATCCAGCGCAATCTTACCAGGAATTGTCAGAACTGACCGAATGAGATAACGTCACGTGACCTGCCGCCCGTGACCTCCAATTGGGCGATGCGTGATCATAATAACTCATCATCATCATCACCTCATCATTGACTGATGATGTAAGCAATGTTACTTTTAAAGTCATGTTTAGGTTTGGTCTACAGTCTATATTTTAACTAGATGTAGCCTGGCCTGGATCAAAGATAGCCATTTTAAATCACGAGCGGGGCGGCAGTGTCCTTGTCTTCTACGAAGCGAATTCCGTACCTTTCATGGGGGGGGGGGGGGCAGAAATAGGTTGCCCATATCTCATAAAATTTGTAAATCCTTCACTGGATGTGGCTCGTCACTCTACTGCTGCACACAATTCATTCATTTATAGAACGTTTACCATAATTTTTTCAAAAAACCAAACTATGACATATTCTTTCCCGTAACTCAAAGTATCTCCATACCAAATGACATCTTAATCGGTTTACTGGTTGATGCGTAATGCGATAGGCTAAGTATAATAATATTAATAATATTATATCTATGGACGCTTCACACCACGTCAGTCTGGCCCCGTGCTAAGTATCAGACAACGGGAATATATTTAATACTTTTATACTATACACATATTTAAGGATTTTTATTATATAATACACATATTTAATACACATACAAGACCCAGGAACATTGAAAAACTTGCTCCGTCGGCGGGATTCGAACCCGCGACTTCGACGTACGACGTGCAAGGATCCACATCTGCGGCCCAGAAGACGAATGCACTATCAAAGAAATTGAAACAGAACCTGATTCCGGTTCTAAGTCGCGTTATGTCAAACGCAGCCGACAGATCACGACTTACATTGAATTCACATATTCCGCCCAAATAAAGTACGTTCGTGACGTGGCCCTATTTCAATTTCTAGGATAATTACGTATAAAATTCATCAAATTTAATATAAAAAATAATTTTTTTTCTTCAATTGACACTTCAATTGAAGAAAAAAACCCTCATTCCAGAAGTGTCCAGCGAGGCCCAATCATGTCTAGTTAACCAAAAAAGTCCTCAAGGACAGTTCCTTTTGAAACGAGTCTTGAAGCACCATTTTGCGTCTCTTCTCATTTCGGAGAAAACTTTCTTTCGAGAAAACAACATTAGTGTTACAATTTTATGACAACTATGGCGTCATTATGCTATAACTTTCGCATTAACGGCAAAATTTACGTCATTTGTTCCGCATCTCACAGGATCATATTGCCAACGACTTAGCGGTCATTGTAAAGGGAACTCAGAGGCAATATATCCGCGAACGTCCTATAAATATGTTTCAAGGTGATGGATGAAGATAGAGTTACGAGCACATCTGCTTGGGCGAGGACACACGCAAATAACCGCCAAAACCGAATCCCGACTTTTGATAACCTTCCAGTTTTTCCTCTATAGATAAGTTATATATAGCTAGGAAATCTATCAAGGAAGAATTAGAATGATTGGTGATCATTTTCTTTGTATGATATTTAGAGGGCAAGCGGGCAGACGGGTTACCTGATGGAAAGCAACTGCCGTCGCCCATGGACACTCGCGTCATCCGAAGAGTCGCATGTTCGTTGCTTGCCTTTATGAGGGAATAGGAAATAGGAATAGGGATAGGGGATTAGGGAAGTTGGGCTACCGGTAAACTCACTAACTGAACGAAACACAGCGCAATGTCGTTTCATGCCAGTTTTCTGTAAGGCCGTGGTATCACTCCGGCCGAGCCGGCCTATTCATGGATTGCACGCTGGGCATAAAGCTTGCTTGTGGCGGCTAACACTCGGTGGTGTAAAAACAATTATTGTTTTTCTAACTTTATCAGACTGCTCTAAATAATAATTTCTTTTAATCTTGAATTATGTCATCCAGCGATAATATATACAAGAACTCTCAAGTGCGAAATAGATTACGTAGTGACAAATAATGTTTTGATAACTACGACTATCCATTCGACTAAATTATGAAACTCTAGAGTTTTCTGAATGTCCATCAACTGATTACTTCCTGGGATGAACGAGGCTAGTTTTTCAAGCTAGAATAACGAATAGGGAATATGCATATGAAACAAAATTTATTGAATGAAAATTTCTATGAGAGTGGGCTAAAAAAGATACCGAATGACAAAAAATCTCTGATTTCTTTTGAGATATTAGCGATTTCAGTTTTCTACTCATATCTTTCTCTCAAAACGTAATTTAGTATGAACTTTATAGACTGTGACGTCACAGTCAATATCGGACCTCTCTTTCTAACTGACTACTTTAAAGGCTTATAATATTGCTCTTTTCAATTTTATCAAAAAACTGATTGGACTACAACACTTTTACAATAACGTAGCTTACTGGCACTATTGGCGTATCAAGACGCATTTTTGGGGTCCTGAGCTTAGTAACTAGTACTTTCTGTGTCTGGCTTTGGCCAGTAACATAAAAAAAAATTTGAATGTACATGACAACCGCAACTACGTTGCGCCAAAAATCGTTTATCGCGCGGGAAACATACATTTTTTCTGGCATAAAAAGTATTCACTAGATCATTTTGGGGTGGGACCGCCTTGTATACGCCTGTGACTGGCACTAGCTTACTAGCTTGAAAAACTACCCTCGTTCATGCAGGATATTAGTTAAATGGGCTCATCATCATCATCTGCCGTGGGAGAGCCATGCGTCGGCACGAATGGGCCGGTTCACAGAAAACTGGCGTGAAACGGCGTTGTGCTGTGTTTTCGTGTTCGAGTCTACCGGTGGCCTGAATTCCCTAATCCCTTTTCCCTAATGGAGGCCGGCAACGCACTTGCGATTCTTCAGATGTCGCGAGTGTCCATGGGCGACGGCAGTTGCTTTCCATCAGGTAACCCGTCTACTCGCTTGGCCCCTGATCATCATTAAAAAAAATCAGGTTTATTAACTGATTAATCCCGTTTGTTCACCGCACGCCGTCATCGTCAACGAGATTATTTCGGTCCGATAAAGTGCCACTATGACATAGGTTACAGGTTTCATTTTGCTCTACGCCACTACAGATCGGCGACGACATGAACGCTAGAGTAGTGTCGCTAGAAAATGAAACCTACAGCCTATCCTATGCCATACAGTGGTATTTTATCTGTTTAAGTATTCGTTACCTAGTTGTTAAAACCTTTGGTTCGCACTCGAGAGGGCGCAGGTTCAAATCCGGGTGGCGTGTACTAATTAGACATTTTCCGATCTCAAGTACATAGTACGGATGCTCACTGCTTTGGGAGAGTCATGCTTCGGCACGAATGGGCCGGCCCAACCGGAGTGACACCACGGCCTCAATACCTGCTCAAAATTGAAGGCATAAGTGGAAGAAGAGAATGACTAACATTTTACAACCTTCGAGTAAATACTCAACTATCAAATTCATATTATTTAAATTTCGAATAATTTTTCCGGTCCTAAAGCTTCCGTTTACACAAGAGTCTGGCAGTTTTTATAATTTTTGTTATCCGCTTCTTCCACTTATGTCCTCAGTTATGTCAATATCACATATTATCTTTATTTTATCAAATACCTCCAAATCAAGTTAGTGTTTTTTCTGAAGGATTATAACTCAAGTTCAATATTGTGATTAATCATAAAGGCCCGTGTTTTAACAAAATGCATTTATTTCATATGACACTTATTTTATATGTTAAAGTTAACAATTCATTATATTACATCTTTCTAATACAAACGAGTCTATTTGAGTTAAGAATTCGCCTTCTTTAATAGTTTTTACAACCTTCACGTCACACTGGCTTTATTGCGTTACATGAGAGGTTACAGTACGGTTAAATTTTGTTGTTATTTTAAAATATAGCGCCGAAAGTAACCCAAAATTAAACAAGAAAATTAAGTTGATCCTTCCTTAACTCAAACAAACTAGATTTGCCATATTACAATAATGATTGAGGACACCGAAACGAGACAAAACGCGACGCATTAAATCGAGCGTCCGTGGCCTAATGGGTAAGACTTTTGGTTCACACTCGAGAGGGTGCCGGTTCGAAACCCGGTGGAGGCGTGTACCAATGAGACATTTTCCGATCTCAAGTACATAACACGAACGCTCTTTGCCGCGGGAGAGCCATGGTTCGGCACGACTGGGCCGCCTCGACCGGAGTGATACCACGGCCTCACAGATAACTGGCGTGAAAAGGCATTGTGCTGTGTTTCGTTCAGTGAGTGAGTTTACCGGTGGCCCAACTTCCCTAATCCCCTATCCCTTTTCCCATTCCCTTTTTCCCCATAGGGGCCGGCAACGCACTTGAGACTCTTCGGATGTCACGAGTGTCCATGGGCGACGGCAGTTGCTCTCCATCAGGTAACTCAAAAAAAAAACGCATTAAATTAAAATCTATTTTGAAGTAGCTCAAGACTAGCGTATGGCATTTCAAAGAGTTGAGCTGAAAACAAACTGACCGGACGCGACTTACGGACGCGGCGGACAGCTCATATAAAAACGTCCGCTACTCACGTCCACGGACGCTTTTGTATGGGCTGTCAGCCGCGTCCGACGTCAGTCGCGGACGTCTTGTGAGCTGTCAGTCGCGTCCACCATCAATCGCGGACGTTTTTGTATGGGCTGTCACCGGCGTCCATACAATGTTTTCAGCTTTACGTTTCCTTACTTTTTATTATTAGTAGGTCGAAAATGCACGAAGTCCTCAGTTCAGTTATTATTTACGCATCAATTGGCCACATTTTATCTCATTTCGATGTGTACTATATTTATAACATTTACGAGAAAGCACGATATGTCCGCTACAAGGCATCAAGTTTATACACAGCAAATAAAAATTATCAGACCAAAAGTCCAGCTTTTTACTACAACTATTAATAATTTCGTTTTCAACGTGACTTTAGCTCATAGAGCTGGGAGCTTCATTTTTTTTTTGTTTTAAAAGGAATGTAGATCCAAAAAATCACTAGCGACGTTTTGATGAGTGACTGAATACTGAGGCCAGTATTGAGAGCCAGTGCTTAATACTAAGAGCATGATTAAAAGAAGTGAAAGGAGCAGATAACTAAAATTTTAAAACTCCCGGATTTTTGCATTATTGGACGCTTTTGGAGCCGATTAAAATTATTTGAAATTAAAAATAATGATGGGTTCGATGTGTATCTAAATAGACTAGCTTGATAATGAAATCGGTAAGTTACAAGACTTGTCAAAATGTTATTGAATAAAATTATTATCTACACGAAGGTTACAAAATGTTAGTTATCCGCTTCATCCACTTATGTCTTCACTTTTGAGTCGCTGTATTAATTCATAACGGTCTTTTTATTAATAAAATCATCTAAGAAACACACACAACAGCATCTCAGAAATTTTTTAATCGTGCTCTTAGTATTATGCGCCGGTTCTTAATAGTGGCCTAAGTAAGGGGTTTATTTTTGTTCTATATTGTTTTATTTTTCGACAAGACGAGCTGTTGACCGCGACTCCGTCCGGTTGGTAGCTTTCTCTTGAATTTATTCCTGATTTCTTTTGCTATAAACCTCACGGAGCCCGATACCATTGGAAATCGGTTCGTGCGTTCTGGTGTTATATCGTTAGGATGGAAAACCCGACTTGTATAATAGAATTCGCTACCAACTCTGTGAGCTATGAGATTAGGCCAGCCTTACAAAAATCAAAAACGGTTCTCAACCTTTAAGAAAAACTTCCAGTCTTAACATTACACATTCGCACATTTCGCTCCTTATCTCTTAGGCCCTTCGCTGACTAACTTTCTTCTATATAACAAGTATCATCGTAAAGGTAGACTTTCAAAGCGAGCGTCGAACGCCGCGACAGAGCCGCGGGTATTTTATACGCAGAAGTGTCATATTTTAGGGAACACGTTAAGTGACGGTACGTTATTATTTAACGCTAGACGCTGCGTTCACGACGCTCAATTCTAAATTCTACCTCAACGTAGCGAAGGTTCTCTAGAACTATCGAGTTCATAATTGATGTTAAGTTATATGAAAACTAAGTTATTATAATACCGGTAAGTTGCCTAAATACACAAACTTAATACTTGTTGTATTATCTAACAAATAGTGAAAACAGAGTACGTATTGCGAAACAAAACTCAAGGTTTCTGAAGCGTTAAGTAGCAATACATACATAACAATACCCACACTAAGACATTCGATTTACAAATGTACAGTATGATTTTGTAGTGTGTATGTGTGTGAGTGTGTGTTTGTGTGGGCATTTTTGTTTGCTCTAAGTTGTTATCAGAACTCTGTCTTTACTTTTTCTGAACTTTTTTTATGACAAAAGATGTTACAATATTACGAAGGACGAAAAATATAAAATATATTTTATGCAACTTTATACAGACTGTTACCAGAAATGTTTTAGTTAAATTTGTGTATATTTTCTAGAATTTGCACAACATTAAAATGTTATATGTTATACATAGTAAGAATACTAAAATCCTTTAGGGTAACACACTGTATAAAAAAAAATACAATATAAAAATCTTAATAAATAAATTCAAATATAACATAAATTGATCATTTGGAATTTTTATAAGCTTATTACGTGCAGATCATAAATTATTAAAAAATACATAACATTTTTAATGAAAAAAAAAACATAGATTTGCTTCGCTTAAAAACATTGCTAACCATACCCTAATTTAGCATTTCAAAAGTAAACTTCATTATAAAACTTATCGGTGACCTACAACACAATAAAATGAAATATATCAATGGAAGAAAGCTGGAGATTCATAAGAAATGCAGTGCATTGTAATGCGCCTTATATATCGACACTAATATTATGAATGCGAAAGTGTGTCTGTATATCTGCCTGTCTTGTATCTATTCACGTCTAAACCACTGGCCCGATTTTGTTGTAATTTTTATCCCGCAAAAATGTACGGTTCCCGCACGAATTTTACGCAACGCAGTAGCGGACGACATCTAGTATGATACAGACAAAATGCTTCCTACATAAACGACAATTTTAGTAAATATATAATTCATTTAAATTTATATTAATTAAAACTTGATAATGACTCCGATGCGCCAAAATTCGTTTATCGAAGAACCGTACATTATTCCGGGATAAAAGTTGTCCTCTCTCCTCTCCCTCAAAGTATACCAAATTTCAGCGGAATCGTTCCAGTGTTTTAGAATTAAAAGTGTAACAGACAGACAAGAGTTACTTTCTAATTTGTAATGTTCTTTCTAATATGTTATGATATAAAAAATACATCAGTTGTGTTGCAGATTTTCCGAGCAACCAAAAACACAATAAAGAATGGACGAAGCATCACTTTTAAGTTTAGTTTAAAATGTATTCAAACGACTTACAATGGGGGAAATTGAAACATAGCCAGTCGACGGATCCACGTCATCCGGTCGACATATGTAAATTCCATGTAAGCCGTGAACCGTCGGCTGGGTTCGACATAATCCGACCAAATTACTTAGACCCACGATATGTGTCTGTTTCAACTTCCCCGTTTGTACATTTCAAATTAAGAGAAAAGTCACTAGCTTAAAATTATTTTCCTTGAAGCACTACGAAATTTCACTATTAAATTCTCATTAAAGCGCGTCGATATCGCAAAGCTGAACGCTAATATCTATCGGACAGATTTAATTTTGGTCAATTTTTGAAAGTTTTTGGTGAAATAAGACAAAAGTTCGCCTTCCTACTGCGTATTATGGGAAAAGATGACATTGATGACAAGCGGTGAGTAAGGAAAAGAACTAACAAGAATATACAGGTATGTTCACCTTATTTAATAATAATATCTATGGACGCTTCACACCACGTCAGTCTGGCCCCGTGGTAAGTACCTGAAGTGTTACAGGTACCAGACAACGGAAATAAATATTTAATACTTTTATACTCGACACATATTTAAGATTTTTATTATATGATACAAAACCACGACCCAGGAACATTGAAAAAACTTTTTTTTTTGTTCCGTCGGCGGGATCCGAACCCGCGACCCCCCGCGTGAGCTACAATTTTTTTTAATAATAATAGCTTTATTTAAAATAAAAAAAAAAATAATTTTATTGACTATAGGCAAAGGCAACTTATAGACAGCTTCTTCATCTCAACGCTGTGTGTTTTAGAAAAACACATAATATTATATATATTGCAAGTTAGTATTATACTAATCCAGTGCTCGTTTACTAAGTCATAGACCTTCCGGAGCTAATACATGAGTTGCTGTTCTTTCTGTGTTGTATATTTTATGATTATTATTTATTTAATAATGAATTTGGCGCCCTCTGAACCTGCCGACTTGCCAAAATGCACAGGATGCAAATCATGATTTGAACCAGACAACCTCCTTTTACCGGCAGTTTTTTTTTTTATTTTAGTTGCGTCTAACGTATCTCAAAATGAAATGCTATAGCAGTTACAACTTTTAAACCTTTCTCAAAAGGACTATGATGTCTATCGTAGGTCGCTTTAAGTACCATTTGTTAAGCTTTACTAATAATTCAACGCGAAAGATTAAAATTTCATTTTAATTTAGCTTTTAAAAACTTTATGTCCATCCACCAAAAACCCGTCAAAAATGACAGTGTAATAAAGCTTTCGACTACATGCAACAAACATTATTATATATATATTTAGCTAAATAAATAATATACGTCGCCTATAACGCAATATGTAACGGCCACTGAGATAAATGTATATCTAGTTTAAGATCAACAATGAAATTAGTAAGTCTACTAGAATTATGCGATTTCTAATTAGAAGCTAGAAATAGAAAAATGTTCCAAAAATATAATCTAAAATATATATCGCCAAATCATTGAATTACTAAAGCTTTTCAGTAAATATTTTATGCGTTACATAAGGATAGATAGAAATACTTATAATCTGAGAGAGCTGATAGCAAATTTTGAATAGGTATTTGAGGCAAGCTGAAACCTTGTCATATAATCTATTAGACCCTAATACGGCACTGCAAGCTTGGCTGATGAGAAGCGGGGCCTGCCCTACATTTTACGTAAAATAATAAAAAAAAAATTTGTTTAGAAAATATATTAGAGGCAATGTGTATTTTTATACGTTGTACAATCGGAGAAGCTAAAACAGAAGCAGATTGCGGACCTAAGAAAATTGGTATCGTTATGTCAAACCCAGCTGTAAGAATTCGTCTTGGACATGAGTTGACATATTTCGACCGAATGACGTAGGTCCGTCAACTGGCTCTCTTCCAGTTTCCCCCAATACATATCACAAGGCTTCAGCTTGCCTCAAGTACCTCCTCAAAAATTGCTACCAGCTCTTGGTTTATTATCGATAGAATACTAGTATTATACCTGGCTGCGGAAAACAGACATTTAATGATATGTATCTACTTCACGTCAAATAAACTATTAATAATCTAATCAAAAAAGGCTGAGGGGTTTTAAAAAAATATAAAGGAAATATTTCAACCATCATAAATCATATTTTTAATCAACTTTAAGTAACGTTAATAAACCTTTTTGTGAGTATTGAACCAACATTTCAAAGGGAAGATTCCATATCTGTCCAATGACAGCGAAATACTGTTGCAAGTTGACTTTATGAAAAAAAAAATTAATGACTTTTTTTACCATCTTAGGTCTATATATATTCCGTAGCCGAGTAACGCAGTTTGTCCACTAAGGACGTCAACCGAGACCGAGATTAATTTGGCCAGATAAAATTCCACCGTATGAAATAATTGATAGGTTTCATTTTCCTCTACGCCAATAATGACGGCAATGACATAGAGCAATGTCGCTAGAAAATGAAACCTAGATCATAAAGTTGCATTTTATCGGGGCGAAATAATCTCGTTCTCGTTCGACGGTGGTGGTGGACAAACCACCTAAAGGTATTCGCAGATTTTAAAACTACACAATACACATCTTTGGTTCGACGCACTTATCTAAAGTTAGAATTTCAATTTATTGACATTGCCGTGTTAAGAATGTACTCGGCCAAAAAAGAGTATAAATCGACACTTTAAAAGAGTTTCGGTCACAGACCGCATAAATTCGGATTTTTACATTGGTGTTAGTGAATTCTACAATTTGCGAAAATATATAACTTTTTAGATTTTAGGGATTTTAAGGTCGAAAAGCGTTTCCTTTGGCCGGTACAAAAACATTTCCGGATTCTCTTATAATATTAAAATGTATAATGGGAGAAGTTGAAACGTAACCAGTTGACTACGTCGGTCGATCGGTATAAGTCAATTCCATGTGAGTCGTGATGTGGTTTGACATAACCCGACCAACTTACTTGGATTTACAATCTGTATCTGTTTCAACTTCCCTGATTGATCAGAGAAGTTGAAAGAGATGCAGAGAGGTTGAAAGAGATACAGATCGCGGATCTAAGTAATATAGTCGCGTTATGTCAAACTCAGCCGACAGATCACGGCTTACATGGTATTGACATATTCTGACCAAATGACGTAGGTCCGTCAACTGGCTCTCTTTCAATTTCCACCATTATACAAGCAAATTCCACGAATATTGAATTATATTGTAAATAACTTAATATAATGATAAACGAACTAAGAATCTTTACACTGCAAGAAATTACCAAGCATCGCATATTAATTAACATAAGTATATATTCATTTTCATTCTAAAAAGCCATTAAAACGATGAGAGTGTAAGCGGAATGCATAGTACGTCGATATAAGACAATTTTGATCCTAACAAGCCTAATCTAGCACCATTGAGAAAATAATAACAGTGACTAACTTTATTTTTATATTATTAAATACTTAGGAGTCGGCGATCGATATTTGAGCGAAGCCTATCAGTGTTTTGTCGTCGAATTGTTCGTTTGTCGGCGCTGAATTCTGAAAAAGAAAATGTTATGTTAAACTACCAAAGCTAATTAAGAAACTAATGCGCGAGACATAAGAGGCCAGTTATACAAGACAGGACATCAAGTTAGTGTCTAAGTCACTAGCTTCTTTCTAAGACAGTAATCTAAAGGAGAACTAGCTTGCTTGAAAACTGGCCTCGTGTACCGGTCACAAGGGAGTATCCATAAAGTATGATATGCGAATTTCATGATTTTTAGGTCTGTAGAAATCTAACAATCAGCCCTCCCCTTGTCTCAGCTGTTCACATATCTGAGACCTAGTGTGACGTCACAAAATTACAATTCAATCTCTAGAACAAATTTGTAAAATTGAAACGTAATGTCACAAAAGGGTGGTGATCAGTCATTATTGGATTTTATAAGACCGAATAATATAGTTTATGATTGCAAACCTTGTTTTTCCATAACATTGAGGGGCTGTATTACCGCTTCCTGTTAAATGTCGTATAGGCTATCCACAATTTTTTTATATCTTCATAATCTGTCAAAAAGTCTTGGATAGCCTATTCGACATTATCAGGGAGCGGTGAAATAGGTCCTTAAAGTCATAAAAAGTTATAGCCCGGTCCAAAATAATTAGACCATATCATGAAAGAGTTGAGACCCGCCTATCTGTCCGTACATCGCGTTACCCAAGCAAATGGATGAATTTAGATGTTTTTCTCCACTGATGTGCACTACACTCGCCAGTGCTAGCCAGCGGTGGCAGGTGGCAGGTGACAGTGTTGCCGGTGTGTGTGAGCAGGTCGGCTAGGTGTGCGATGAAGGTGTCAGCGTCGCGTGACTCGACTATCCCGGCTCCCACCAGCTCACCGGCTACGCCGGCAGCCGTGTCCTTCCCGGTGATGGAGTCTGTCATATACTCACCAGCGGGAAGGTGACAGTGTTGCCGGTGTGTGTGAGCAGTTCGGCTAGGTGTGCGGCGATGGTGTCGGCGTCGCGTGGGTCAACCAGCCCGGCCCCCACCAGCTCGCCGGCTATACCCGCCGCCGTGTCCTTCCCGGTGATGTAGTCGAAGCGGATGTCGTTCAGCTCACCGCCAGAGTTCCTGGAACGCATACATTTGCCTTTTCAGTTATATCAACCAATTGTGCCCTATGTGTGTGTATAGTTATTTCAACTCGGTTGTGCGATTGTCCCTATGTGTGGCTATAGTTATTGCAACACTGTAAGTTGCACCTAGCATATTTACTAGCAACATTATGTCGACACCAGTCTTTTATTTTCGGTTAAAATTGGACTACATTTGGATTTCATGATTTTGAAACTTAATCATGAGTATTTATAAATTTATGATCTTTTGATTTGTATGTAAGACATGACATGTTATTTATCTAAATAAATTATATTTTATAGTTGTTTCAACTCGGTTGTGCGCGCGGCCCTATGTGTGCCGCGCGAATGCACTGCCACATGAATGAGAGTTGTGTGAAGAATTTACAAGCGCACGCAGGCAGTAATACAGTATCGTTCTAAGCCATTTACTATCAAATTAGTCTAGGGGACTTACCCAAGACCTAAACGTTTTCGCTTCTTTGTAGAATCGCCAACGAAACGGTATAGGAATGACATAAGGCGTAACGAACGCTTACGTCATTTCCATACATTTTGTTTGACGATTCTACAAAGAAGCGAAAACGTTTAGGTCTTGGCTAGCCCCCCAGGTAGACCCCAGTGGTTTTTGGAAAACTCACTGAACAAAAAGTGGGGGTACATATATAATAAATTATGCGAGAAAAATAAATTTGGGATTTTTTTTTAAATAAGATTGGATTTCCAGCTATCAATGACCAACATTGCATTCATAGCTTTTATTTGTTGGAAATTAAGACACAAATGCTTATCAGCGTCCAATTAAACTAACCTGCCCCCAAGATACAAGCATGTCAATTTATTAAAATATTATGATCGGCGATTTCGTAAGGGCCCGACAAAGAAAACGTTTTGGCTAGGGGATTAGAACAAAGCCGGCTCGTCTCTCCGAAACTTACTTTTTAAGACAATACTTTAATATTTACCTTAGTCTTAACACCAAGTTAATAACAGGTGGATCATCTTTCTGGTTTTGGTTACTCTTAATAGAAATAGGCTCCTGAAACAATTTTTCATCTTCATTAATATAATAATAATTATTATAATATTAATAAGCATTACTTCTTAATTACTACAAGGATTTTGTACCCTCAAATTTTTCACATCTCATTTCTTTTTAACGCCCACTGGTTGTTACACGCTACTACGTCCGCGTGACAGTTTATAAGACATATGCAACTTTATGATCTAGGCTATAAGTTTCATTTTCTAGCGACATTGCTCTGTCGTCAATATCATCGCCGTCGTTAAAGGCGTAGAGGAAAATGAAACTTGTAGTCTATGTCATAAATTAGCATTTTATCCGGCCGAAATGATCTCGTTTGAAATCGGACAAACAAAATCAATAAATAGACAATCAAAATCTTTTTTATTCAAAATAAGTACTTTAAATACACTTTCTGAACGTCGCGACTACGGTGCCTACCACCGGTTCAGTAACTCACCGACGAGAAAAACCTGCGTAAGAAACTCGAAAAACTAGTTACAGTTTCATCTCTTTGATGGTATGACCAGGTTCTGGCTCCATCATCATACATCAGCTTTCTAACATCATAAGTATTGCATTGTCACCCAATTTTTGCAACCCTTGAGTATACGGTACGGCGTGACGAGAGTACGGCGGAAAGGTAACCTTCCGATCTTGGCTGCAAGTGACCGCGACTAACAAAAATTCTAACCAAACGCCACTTTATGACACAAACCATAGGTTTCATTATGTTGTACGCAATTATACGTATATAGCGGCTCTATAGGTCTATCGACAAATCAATCAGTCAGTAAGAAATTAAATTTAGATTATTTATACTAATATTATAAAGAGGAAACCTTTGTATTTTTTGTATGCTTGAATTGAATACGGTCAAAAACTACTGGACCGATCTAAAAATTTCTTTAACCATTACTTTGAGGGATTCTTCCGAATCCGTATAGACTATATTTTATCCCGGAAAATTTTTTAGATTAGATTTTTCGTGGTAGTAAAAATTGTGGAGCAAGTCGTCGAAAAAACTGCCGTACGTTAACGATTCTCGCGAACGCTGCCTAAATGGTTAGAGATGTATGGTTGAGTTCTATAAAAAAGTTGTAGAATTCAATAATTCCTACAAAAAAGTTTACTATATTATAAACATTTATATTTGACCATTACCACCACATCACCACTTTTCTATAGAATAAAAGTAATTAAAATTATTCGTCTATGTTTATTGATAATATTATCGTCAAATACTTTAGCCAAATAAAATATTTATTGAGCAAGATTGTTTCAATAGCTATAAATTACTTTTTATTTTATTTCAATCGGACAATCCGTTCAAAAGATATAACGAATTTAAAATTGTAATTGGAATTAAAACTAATGATGGCGGCGACAAATTTTTTTTTTCAGAGAGATTTAAAAATAGAAGTCCACCCGTGCGAAGCCGTGCGGGTCGCTAGTAACATATAGAGTGTCATTTTATTTGAATTTTTGCGGGTCTCAGTCTCTTTCAGCCTGGGTCAAAATGGTACCACTAGGTTTATATTAATAAACACATAAAATAAGACGGACAACGAAAGTAATATAAACTATATTATAATGTCCCAACTCACATCCTCATTGTCACTGCCGCTTGAATCAGCTCGTTGGAGCTCGTTCATGGGTCTACGGTCATCATTCTCCTCGTCCGAGCCGGCTTTATCATCATCCTCCTCTTCACTCCAAACCCATTCACCGGTGACCGTCCGATGAAGTCTGCCAGATGTACCCGGCTGTCTTTTGCTCGCCTATGGAAGAAAATAAATTAAATAGTTTTGTAACTATAAATTAAAACTAAAAAAAAAAAACAAAAAGTATATTATTTAGTTACTCTTCCTAGCGTCTAACTCGACCGCACATTATACGAAATTTTGATCACAAAAATTGGGACGTCTGTCAGATACCATCAGAAATTTCGGATATATAGCGCGGTCCAAACAAAATATATGAACAAAGTGTGTTCCAGCAAGATGTCCAA
Source organism: Cyclargus thomasi (assembly GCA_026546445.1). Taxonomy (NCBI): domain Eukaryota; kingdom Metazoa; phylum Arthropoda; class Insecta; order Lepidoptera; family Lycaenidae; genus Cyclargus; species Cyclargus thomasi. The sequence continues at coordinate 19,834 of JAOTAV010030855.1, forward strand.
TTCTTGTGATCAGAAATTCGGATACATTGCGCCTTAGCTTAAACATTACAACCAATTTTCATCAAATATTTCTAATAACGATTGCAAGCAAGTCACCCTTAATACTAAAAAAATTACACTGGTCAACAAAAATTTGTAACAAGAAAGGTGCTTACTAATTTTTAATTACCTACCTACCCTCATATAAAAACTATATTTACTCTGATTTCATCAGGTCTTGTTTTTGTGTTACAGCTACTACCCATAAAATTAAAGATTACCCGTGCTTTAGTTTTATTTTCACATTCGGAGTATTGAATATTTGAAGAACGTAGTTTTGTTTACTGTTTATTGAGTT
>JAOTAV010030866.1:0-20169 GCA_026546445.1 Cyclargus thomasi
TATGTATCATATAATAAAAATCTTAAATATGTGTATAGTATAAAAGTATTAAATATATTTCCGTTGTCTGGTACCTGCAACACAAGTCCTTCGGGTACTTAGCACAGGGCCAGATTGACGTGGTGTGAAGCGTCCATGGATATAATTATATTATTATTATTATTGACTCAACACGAGCTAAGATTATCCGAATGTACGAACAACATTGCGTCCCATATGTTACACGTACCGAGCGGTTTTGACACGCTCTCTTTATCATACTTTTTCACTCATCACTATGTACAAGCTGTATGTTTCGTTACAATGTTAAATACACTTTTACTACCAAAACATACATAAAAATTTAATTTCTTTTTTATGGGTACATGAAAATAAAAACTTTTATGTTTTCTTACTTTTTAGCCTCTCGGTATGTGCACTTTTCATTGTGTTTTTGCACTTTACATTTTAAACAGACTTGTATAATTAAATAATTATCACTTATTATTTGTTAATTAATGTTTCATTCATGAACTGTGATGTAAGAGACTAAACAGAATGTTTTGTATTTTTTTTTATTTCATACGAACAACTTCATACGGACAAATTAACTGATCACCTGAAGGGATATTATTATACTAGCCTTTTCCCGCGGCTTCGCTCGTGGGGCATTCAAAATTCGCATAACCTATTTTACACCCCCCCATCCTTATAACTAGGAGTAAGTCTGTTTATTGTCACGTCGGTTGATTGCTTCGTTAGGACGTGGAGTACAAACAAACAAACACTTTCGCATTAAGAATTTTAATATGGATGCTTTTTTAAAATTAAAAACCAGTTAACTAGGGACGGGTTCATCCATCCTATGTAAAGAGGGAATAGGCTCGTTTTCTGACACTTCGCAAAAAGTTTAGTATTGTCATCGTACTCAGGTGATAACATATAGGGCGATGAACCTGTCGGGTCGATTAGGCCCTATATACCTGCCCTATTTAGCAACCAGGACGTACAACATGGCTGATCGACTCTCGCGTGTCACACGGTTTAACTTCTACTCTCTTATTACTTTGTAAGCAACGGCAAGTAGATAAGTTAAAACCTTGAACCAATCGTGCGATGACACCAGAAATTTGAGGTTCTTACTTACTACCACCGAAACAAGACTGGTCAAATCGTAACCCCTACAACAAAAATCTTCCCGTAAAAAAGGATACCGTAGCCCCTTGATGCGATTTTCTTGATTAGAAATTTTAGTAAAATCTGATTTAATAGCTACGTAAGTAGTTACACCTATACTCGTCATCCTAATTCATAATTTAAGAAAAATATTTGTAAGATTTTGATAGTGTTGCGTTATACCAAATTCTTGATGCGAATACCATCAAAGTTGGCGGTGTTTAAGTGAGTAATGAAACCAATACGAAACACGGTTAGCAGTCAGTAGTCACACACGCTCGAGGTATGCAGATAGGCAAATAATCGCGGCGACATTGAGAAATGCGGTCAAAGGCGTGTATTTTGAGATAAAACTATTACCGACAAGCGAAACTTGTTCTGTGAGCCGTAAACGAGCCCGGGGGGACCTACTCGTGACGTTGTGAGCTATCATCATCACTCCTTTGCAATGTCGGATACTCGTGTGTAAGACCAAAAAGGGAGATATTACCAGGCCAGGGGGGCAATTCTCAGGATGTGAGAAAAAGTTCATACTCGAATCAATTATCGAGTGTGAACTTTTTAAGATAGAAACACAGTTTGTTGTATTCTCAGCGTTTCACATATATTTCGTGAAAAGTATGAAATATTTCGATCGTAAACTGCTGAGAATACAACAAACTGTGTTTCGCTCGTAAAAAGTTCACACTCCTTTTATTTATTCGAGTATGAACTTTTTTCTTACATTCTGAGAATCGACCCCCTGGTGTCTTGTCTTGTCAGGCCTGCAAATTGTAATCTGTAAAACCCATACTAATATCATACATGAGAAAGTGTTTGTTTTTTTTTTTTCTTCACGTCCCAACGAAGCAAGTAACCGACTTGATTTTTGTCAGTTAGTTAAAAAAAAGGTGGAAATTAGAGGGTGACATCATGTTCTCGAAGAAAGCTTACAAGGTTGAAAATTTTTCTTTCGACTTTCGATTTCCAGGCGAACGAAGACGCGGGCAAAAGCGAGAATAATTATTAACTAAGAAATATTCTATAGCGCGACTCAAGATTCTGGCGCTAATCATCCCGTTACATTGCTGTGATGCCACTTCTCATGAATCCTACTCACAAGTGGAATTATAATGATACAAGACACAACTAGATAGTAAAATTGCAATCATAGTATGGTGTAGTTTCGTTGATTAATTTCAGAAGAACCTTCACAAACACAAACAAAATATATTGAATGCAAATTATTATGATAGTCGGCTAAATGATATACAGAATCACAAAAATTTCAGATTTCATCAAGATATTAGCAATTTATGTTTCTTACTCATCTTTTCCTCTCAAAACGTAACTTTGTATGCAGCTTATAGACTTTGACGTCATCGACAGCATCGGATCTCTTTTTCTAAATGACTAATTACTTTAAAACTTTTTTATTTGCAATTTTATCAACAAATCTATTGGACTACATCGTTTTTTAATAGCGATACATTTATTTGAATAATGAATCAAAAACCATGCATAAAAAAATTTCCCTCGTAAATCAATTTAGTAATAAAGTTCTCCCGGTTTTCTCTATCCTTTCAGTCGGCAGACATCAATGAAACTATTGACAGTGGACTGCGGGATTAGGCAACCGCCGGCGACATAGATCCTAAAATATATTACATTCCTATGCGGAAATGTACGCGGAAGGGCGCGCGGTCGCGTGCTATAATCCCGCGTTACCGCGGCGCCGCACGAGACTCCGGGAAAAGTGTAACCAATGTGTCACAGGTTGGTCACAGACAGTTATGATTAGATGTGGTGCTGACACGTTCGGAGGCATTCACCGCACAGATTTAAAGATACCTAACGCTCCGCTAGTTATGGGCCGTAAAAAAAAATTAGTTTTTCTTGGTGTGGCCATGGGCGTTACGTGTCCGCCACTTCTTGTCAAAATTAAAACGTTTTGCTAATACTTCCGCTTAAATTACTCAATCGTCTTTTGCTTCGTATCTTTCAACTTTTGCTATTCGAGTCCTTCTCGGCCTACACAACCATTTTTACTTAGTGTGGTTAAATTTAGTCAGGTTGGTGATGTGTAGTATATATATAAATAGTAAATGGATGCACAAGTCGCAGCTGACTCCACGGGGGCGACGAGCGGCAGCCGCGGCAGGTGGGCCGGTGGGCAATGGGCATATTATATCGTAGGGGAGTCTTGTGATACAAACGATAAGGCCGAGCCCCCGCTTTATAATGTTATTATGTCGTAAAGTAACCTAAAATATTGAAAGAGTTTAGGTGCTAATTCAGACATAGCGGGAACAGCGCGCTTCCAGTGCAGAAATCGTAAGTTTGCGAATTCCTAATTGCAGTACATACCAACATTCTGTTTGAGAGATTTTCTTTTGCAATGCATCCTTATGATGCCTTACATTCAATCGTTTAAAACCCTATAATTAAAGAGAGGAAACCAGGATTTTTAAATTAAGGGTTTAAACCTTTTGGGTTTTTAACTTCTTTTGCAACAGTTTTCTGGGGGGTTATTATGACCTCTTATTGCCAGCCAAGTTCATGTTTAAATCCATTTATAGACAACCGATGGATTTTAAACATTTTGGTGACATTAGAGAACGTCAAACTTCACGTACTTAGTGTCACGTGACTGCTGACTGGCTGGAACTTGGCTGGCAATAAGAGGTCATAATAGGCCCCCAAAACAAACAATTGCTGCCATTATTACTATATTTACACCTACAAGTGTACAAAGAATGCCCGGGATACACGGCTCATGCAAAATCTAGTATGCAAAACATTTAACATTCCTGAGCCATGATTCAAACTTCCACCCAAACATACCCACGTGGTCTAATTTACCTAAACGTTAACGTGACGTAGCCAATCGTCACGGACTAACCCACTTGGCTGCGTCCCCTATTCCACACCCACGCCAGTCGCCAGTGAAAATCGTTAAAAGTAAAAGTGAATTTTGATGGAATTCATTTGAATATGCACTTATTATAATGAGATGTTCCGTTTGGAAAACTTTGCCTCTAGAAATCTTTTTGAATAATTTCATAGTGGCAAGAAACAACGCAGTTGTCACTGAAGCATAACGAATATAATTGTTTTCATATTTCTATAAGAAATACCCATGTACAGTAAAATATTAAAGAAACTTTAAGCGGTAAGCCGAACTATAGACCTTAGGTTGTTACGAGTTGAAGGCGCCTTATTACACTGAGGTTACCTGAACTACCGCATGAAGATTAGAAGATTTTCGATGTCAAGTCCCCCCGTTCTAGATTTGAATAAAAAGAATAGCGAGACTTAGAGAAACTTGGGCCCTTCAAACTCATGAATAAAGTTAAGGAGTATTGTGGTTTCATTATTTATATTGTCCAGTGGACGTAGCCGTGGGCACTGATTGCATATTACTACATAATCTTAAGTCTCCCACCCAAATAATGTTAAAAATGCGTGCGACAAAAACGCATCAGACGGTATCCCGTGGCGTAAGGTGACGTCATTTGCGTCGTATATTTCGAAAGAACAACAAACCGTAACGCAAAGTGATAGGGGTTAAAATTGACGGTTACGTTTTAGATTGTTAAGAACATGTTGCACCGTGTGTGGCATGTATTTTCGCTTGGACGTTCCGTGAATTCACATCGAGGTAGAGGGTTACATTCCAGTGTTCATTTCATACGGCCGCGGGTGTTCGGAAATAAATATTGGTGATTGACACTGCAATCTACGTGATGAAACAATTTTACAATTTTGTCTATTAAGGTCTTATATTTTGGTCGCCAAAATTCGTTTTGGGTCAATATACATGGTTACACAAGGCTCTTAAGCTCTCCACCTCCGTAGTCCAGTTGAAAATAGCGTGGCCCTTGACCCTTGACTCGGACGTCGTAGATTCAAAACCTACATGTTATTTTTCCAAGTGAAATTAGGACAACGCAGCAAATCACCAGGATCTCTGACCACCAATCCGTGCATCGGATCGACATGAAAATCCGGTCCTTCACCTGATCTTTCGACAGTCGGCCTGGTTTCAACGAAACTGGCCACCAGCAACGAAACCGGCGTGGGAGTTACAAAAGTAAATGACCGCTCATATCTCTGTTTCGACTATAGTTGAAACTTTGAGATAATGCTTATAAACTTTGCATTGAAATCTTCAGAAGTCCTTAAGTAATCATTAACTGACACCATATTACCTGTGGTTTCGGTTAATTATCACGATGTTACATCACCCCTCATTAACCGGAATACCGACGGCAAAAAGACAACTTTCGGAAGAAATGTTATCAATCATTCCGCGAACCGTGAAAGTGGTGTGTGTAATCAGTTATTGAACATACAATGATTTGCAAATATCGATAACCTTTTACTTTTACGTAACATAATGGCGGACACACAATCGCATTAAGGAAAGCAAAACTTGCCAAAATTATTCTTTATAATATAGTCTAATAAGAATTACTTATATTGAGCTAAGCTAGAGCTTCTAATCCCGTGCTGAATTGCCATACATTCACATTTTTATATTATAGGACTATACTTATATTATAGGACTATTTTATATTATACTTCTATATTATAGGTCACGGAACTAAAATAGGCGCACGAATTCTTAGCGAGTTTTTACTCGCTAAGAATATAATGCAGGCTCAAAAAATTAATAGAATCAGGCTTTACTTTGCGGAAATCCATAGTTTTAAGTTTAGTAAATTAAGATTTTTAGCAATATTCCGCGAAATTAACCACAACCTTTAAGTAAATGAATGCTCTAACGCATGCCTATGCGTACACTAACTCACACACTTGCAGGTTGAGGTTTATTTCGAGGAATATTGCTAGAAAATCTTAATTTACTAAACTTAAAAGAGGCTGTACAACGAGTTGGCGAGCAGTAGGGAGGATGCCTCAAGAATCCCGCACATGCAAAATATCCTTCCTAAAGAAAATACCTTCAACCACCTGTCATAAACACAAGCTATGTCGTAAGTCGTAACAGAATGCTAAGTAGCGGAAGGAACTTACCTATTACAGTACGGCCAATTAATAGTGACAAAATTATAATGCGACGGATGTCAGCCGCAAATTGGTGTAATAGAGTAAACGGATTTTAGTATTACGTAAAATATTTATAATATAAATTACGTAAAATTAAGTGAGGCTAACATGTGGTAGTAAGCAGGTACTTACGTATATTTTGTAGTCTTTTCCTTGGTCGGTAGAAATAACAATTGAACACTCAAGAGAATGCATAATAATAACTACTAAAAAAAACTAGCATTTTATAACATTAGAGTATTTAATCTTTTTTACTATTAAATTTTTAATTCAATTCTTGTTCTTTTTTTTTCAATTTTATTTCAATTTTTGTTCAATTCTACTTCACCTTGTTACACATAAAACCTTAAAAGATTTTGCATACCAATCGTTTCTCTACATCCCCTTAGAATCATTTCCAAGGCGTTAATTCTTAGGTAATATTAAATCTTTTAGAAAGCCAACTAAAAGCGAACACGAATCAAACATTGACGAGTTTATAACACGCCAGAATTGTTCCGTACAATGTACATCATAAATATTTGTTATGTAATTGTAATAATATTTGTAACAAGAGGCACCCATAACATCAGATGTTAAAGAAAGCGGATCGCCATTACAGGGAAAGTCTCGGTATAAATTAAGACAAACAGAGTTATAGGAGATCGACCGACAAGATAATGAGATCGAGATACCGCCGCTCATGGAATTATACCGGCAAACGAGCTGGGGATCGCCTGAAGGCGTACCTTCTGAAGTTGAATTGCTGAAGCGTACTTCAGCTGGCGCAATTGCGGTACAAAAATTGAAAGTGAATTATGAAGTTTATGTCATCGACGTGACATGGGATTATGAGATCGAAGTGTCGTCCTCAGTGGCAAACTTGCAAATCAATGGTTGCTTAATCATCGCCAGGGTAGTCCGTAGCTAACATGTTTAGTGTCGTAAGTAACAAAAACTCTATATATAGTAATTAGTCCGTTTGCTACTTCAGAGTAGATTCTCGTTTTATGCTTCTCAGAGAAATTGCACGAGCCATGCCGTAAATTTGCGCTTGCGCCGCTTTTAAATCCTCATTCGTGGCTTGGCTCATAATAAAAAGAGCTACACGAACACGGTCCACTTACTTTATTGACGAGACATTCCTCTGCTAATGACTTCATGGAGAATATGGGTACACGCTTGAGACCTTACCTGTTATAACTCTAAATCAAAATTGAATATTTTTATCTGTACAACTGTCGGATTGATCCGACGAATGCTGTCCTGCCGGTCTTAAACACTGTGGCTGAGTACCTCGCCGTACATTCATTGTAATAATCCTGTGCACGCCACTGCACTTAGGAGTCCTGTCTATCGAGTGGGCCTAAGTTAGGACCTAGCTCTATAAACGTTGAAAATCTCTTCGCGTGTATATACCCGATTACCATGTTTCACAGCGACACCGCCCAGGCTGAGTCACCGGCAATTAGGGTTCGCGTGCCGGCCCTCCGTTATATAACATGACAACTGATTAGCGGATGACTACCGCTTACATCTCGGCCTTTGATTCAATGCGACTTAAGCGCTGTTCCACTGAAGGATTAGAGCGGTTATTTTATACTTTAAATACTTTCTACTACTTTTTTCTTTTGATTCATTTCGGCACACCTTCACAACTTTAGCATGTCGCTCGGGATTCCTAAGGTCATGTATAGTTTTTTTTTGTTTTTTGTTGTTCTAATTTCACGCCTTAACGAAGCATCCAATCGACTGGATTTTTTCATAGCTGAAATCATAAAGAGTAACCAGATACTACTTTTGGTTGCAGAAAATCGTAATGCTTTCGGAGAAGTTTCCAAGAATATACGTAATTTGTATTTTTACGCAACTTCCAAACTCAACACGACCGACGTCGCAGGCAAAAGCTAATACATGAATAGAGTCTCAATTAATAAGACGAATTATCCCTAGATGTCGGATCGTCACGCGCGGTGTAACAGGCGTCAATCAAACCCCTGCCCCTCTAGAACGTGACTTAGGATTGACGGAAAATAAAAAAAATTTAGTCGTCTAATTGTATTATTTTAGTTCCTTATCCAAATCATGATGGGACTCTATAAAAACAAAAGAAAAGACAGACAATCACTCTTACTTGGGTCGTAATGCGTATGTATTAAAAAAATAAAGATTATTTTGTCAATAAAAATAGAGTAACATTTTGGCTATCATTTTAAGCACTGTTCTTCACTCATCTAACACTCATAAAGTGTTAAATGTAGACTTTATAAAAATAATTTCGTACGGCGACTGCCGACGCTAAACTGTCACTATTTACAGGAGAAAACAAAGACATTTTACACTAATTAGCAGCTCAAATTGTCCATTAATGGTATAAATGTGAAATTGCGTCACAGTTCTCAGAGATTTTCATTGGGAACGATTTCCTTATGTACGACTTCCTTCGCACGACTCGGGCCCGGGTTACGCAAGGAGATAACTATCGCCCGATTAACAGCTAAATAAAACTACAGCTACTGCAGCTTTCTAACGAAACCGTGACGATGTTAGATTTGTCTTATCAAAAGTAAAACGACGAACGAGCGAGTAGAATTAAAAATGTTGAGTAACACCTAGGAAGAGTCGGTAGTCAGCACTCACGTTTAAACTAGATCAAATCAAGAATCTATCATCCGTTTGGAGCTTCCAATTTTCAGCTAGCTATTTGTAACAGACTTGCTTTTGCCCGTAGCTTAGGTAGCGTGGAATTTAGAAATCGCGTAAACATGAAGTTTTTCCAAGACCTATATATATCTCATATAGGTATATAGATAGTAGCCTATGTTGTTTTTCATCCCTTCAACTAATTCTTTGGCAAAAATCAAGTCAATTGGTTGTTTCGTTAGTGTGTGAAGGAAGAAGAAATAAAGAAATAAACACACTGTCCTGTTAGTACGTAAAAAAACCTCGTAGTCAGATCAGACAAGAATCAAGATACCTCTTATCTAGCACATAACGCGTATATAATATAGGAAATGCAGGTGAAACTATGCGAGTAGCTCACAACACGTTATCAGAGATGTTATCATGTGTACTCCTGGAGTTACGTGTTCACGTTGAAATGTCTTATCAGCGCTTTGAAGTTCCGCCAAAATGAAAAAGTTACAGGTGATGGTAATCAGTAACCAGTGACGTCGACACCATCTGGGACCCGTAGCAGATTCTTCTGATACGACTCCATCGTCACGTTTTCATAGGCCGTGTGCGCCCTATCGTTTAGACCGTCGGTTCGCACTCGTTACAGTGCAGGTTCGATGCGCGTACCAATGAGACTTTTACGGCAAAGGAAAATGTCGTGAGGAATCTCGCACATGGCTAGTTTTAGACATATTGAGGTATTTATTCCTCTGGACTAAGTCGACTATGTTGTGAGACTGCTGTATTCGCTTGGGCAACCATACGGTCATTTAAAATCTTGTCCCAATCACTACAGTATTGTTGAATTATTACTTTGCTCACATAATACTGTATAAATCATGTGCAAAGAATAGATGCAAAGGTCTGTCACATGAAAATAAAATTCGGCCTCTTGATCGGGACGCCCTTTGAGTCGTGGGCTATAGGAATTTTGCCAGCCCCCTCAACGTTGGTAAACTAACTCTGTGTTAAGACATTATACCATATATTGCAAACCAGCTTCGACCATTTTAAGAAAGAGCACCATTGTTCTCTACAATAATATGTTTATATTAAAATTTCTAATCAATTAGTTAAAATTAAGTAATTATAATTATAATGAAATGATTAGGAAAATAATCAATTATTATTGTAATTAATTATGTTTTAATTTATATAAATATTGTGTATATAAATCTAATTAGATATTGAAGTTACATTGTTATTATTGTAATAAGCTTAGTATTAATGTGTATCAACTCTAATATCTGTCACTATACTTTAATAAATAAATAACCTCCTCCTTTGGTAATCGGTAATGCAGTACAGTTAATTACAGTAATTATGTAGCACATCAGACACACTGGTCTAATTTATTGTCTAACGTAACGTACACATAACACAACTAACCTTCTCGAGGCGTTACTTCCTGATTTGTAATTACTTTTAATTGTAACGTATGCGGTTATTTTAACTGCTACTGGAAGCGACAAGAGCAATGCTTCGACACGAATAACCCGTTTCGACCGGTCTCACAAAATACCTAATACCACGGTCTCACAGAAAGCCAGCGTATAAAAACGGTTGTGCTTTGTTTCGCGGAGTGAGTTTACCGAAAGCCCATTTTCTGATCAAATTTTTTAAAAAATTATATAGGTTGCGACGGCACTATATAGGTTGCGACGGTAGTTTGAAATTTTAATCTATTAATCTCATAATCATTAATATAATAGAATAATTATAAAAATATTTCTATTGTCGTCCATTTCCAACTAGGGCCTCTACCCACGATCGCCAATTTATATTGTCAAGTCATTTTAGCAACTTTTCATCATTAAAACCACCATCCTTTGTGTTGTTTAGGTACAATAAACACCCTTTTACAAATCTATTATTAAACGGCGTCCGTGTGATAGCCACAGTTGCGGTTATAAAATAAACGCCTTTTCATTCAAAAGTTTACATAACCGGTCGGCGGTCCATTGTTAAATTTAACTGCAACTTTAACCGACGAGCGTTGCGATTAAATTAATATATTATTGTTGGACTGTGAAGAAATAGTGACGAAATCTCAGACACAACAAAATATGATTATTGCAAGATACTCGCTCTATTTGTTGTGATACTATTAACCTATATTCTGATTTAGAATATTGAAATGGTAATTTCTAAGAGTGAACGTAACTTAGAGTGTTGACTTACTTGCAATCTTTCTATATGCCTTAAATTGCATTGCAAGTCTTCTGATGTTGCTAGTGTCCATGAGCGACGATAGTTGCTTTCCATCAGGTAACCCGCTTGCTGGTTTGCCCCCTTATTTTATAAAAAAAAACCTTTGCTCGTTTGATCCCTTATTTAACAAAAAACCTTTTTTGGATGTCTCAAGATTTGAAGAATTGGACCACATTAATCAAGGCCCGTACTAAGGAACCGTTTTGAGATGGTACGACGAATAGGGATGCCGCGTCCTTCTCTTACAAAAGTGAAATGATGTTGTTGGAGTAGCACCGAGGGTGGCAGTATATTTCATTATGTCGTTTGAGAGTAGATCTTCAGGGCCTACAAACACAGACAGATTTTAGGGACACTGTTTGTAGGCCCTTAAGCATCAGAAATCATCTCTGTCATCTGTTTCCTACCAACTGGACCAACCACCAGAAACCGTCTACGAAGATTTTTTTCTGTACTTTAAGAAAACATCTCAAAGTATTTCAAAACTCTTCGCGCTTCCTAAAATCCCCACTCACCCGGACTTTCCAGGTGGTCTTTCCCATGGATCGACGCCTCTTGCGTAAGGAAGTCGACTTAACCGTTACATAATCCTTGCCTCAGATATGCGATTAATATGCAAAAATGTCCAGTTCCAGATACATAGTAAACGCTATTGCTGAATGGGCGGTAACTGGGTCACTAAATACTACGGAGTCGCTGACCGGACGTGTCATATCATAGTAGTTAGTCACGCGACGTGCTTTATCGTCTGCATCTAGATTCCAGCCGGTCTAACGCCTAGAACGTTCCTTTGCGACTTTCCTCGATTTTAATATGCCAACTGTTGCTTTCGGAGATTGCTCTGATAATGCTAAGTCCTCCTTGCGCGTGTTGGTCATCACAAAATCTTGTATGCGTGTAGACTTCCACATTTTTCGTTTAGGTAGTAGGTACTGATCAAATGACAGGATCATTTATTAGTACCTACTACCTAAACGAAATTAATTCATTACAATAATTAATGTTTACTTAATTTTACAACAACGATTCAGATTCCAGGAAGACGAGACTAAGTTCAAACGTATACCAGATGCTTAAATGAAGATTTTCATGCAGTCTCTCAAGTTGGCAGTCTCCCTTAAATTTTTGACATGAAATCATCGTTATGTACACTTTCCTATGGCAGAACTCGAGAAGCTCATGGCATTATCGCCGTGTATTATTGCACATGTACGAGCACTTTCGGTTTCATTGCTCACTCTGACCTACGACCGACAATCACGCTACTACGTCCTACCACGTAATAGGTGCGGGTCAAACTGTTTACAGTTTGATTTTGTTACGTAGCACCGTATAAATACTAGCCTTTATGCCGGTGATACACGAGGATAGTATAGCAAGTTAGTTTTCTTTTAAGCTGTCTTGACAAGCTGACCTGGCTTGGAACATACGAGTTCTATTTACAAGCTTATAGTTTACTATAGTCTTTCCGCTCAAGATTGACGGTATGGTTCATTAACCCTCTGTCAAATTTCTATACGAACCGCGATAGTCAACAAGAAAGTGACAACACAACACTTTGTTTACAATAACGTTATGTATGGAAACGACAATTTTTTTTGACAGAGCGTTAATGAACCATACCGCCAATCTTGAGCGAATGCATTATAGCTTTCCTACACGAAGCCAGAAGTATTAGCTAGCTAGCTTACTGACACTAGCTTGTTATCACGGCTTGAGAAACTAGTCTCATGTAGCCCGTGTCTTACCCGCGGATTTGCCCGCTTGTAGTTTTAAAATTAACAAAAAAATAAAAATTCGCTCGTCTGTCAGATACCATACACAAACCAATCAGAAATTTCGGATGGTAAGCGGCCCGACTTAAAAAAATCTTTGCAATCGTTAATCCCCTCGCAGCTGACTGGGATCACGTTAGATCACGTTCTTTTCAGCTTAAGTGCGTCACGTGTTGTACGTGTCGTATATGCCTCATAATCATGAGTGACGCTATCCGTCCCACAAGGTCAACGTACTCTAATGTCAAGGTACATCCATCAGCTAATATGATTCAACAGAACTAGTTTTGACAATTGCAAAAATAGTTACTTGTTTTAAAATTAGGTAGCCAAAACATTTGGAAAGAGAAATAGCTTGCTATCCTAACTTGAAAAACTAGTATCTCGGGTATTAGGCTAAGTTGGATTGAAATCCAACCTGAAGGTTAATTTTAGATTTACTTCCTTATTTTATTTATAGCAATAACATTTTAAAATGGCGTCAATAACTGTAAACATAAGGAAGACAGACACCATATCAATCATTTTTTTAATAAAATCATCCACAAAATTTTGAGAATCATACGCCATTTCACTCCATACTACCTGCATTGCGTTTTTTTGCAAACCACATAGACGCGGCCCTCGGGCGCCAAACTTTTTCTGCTCTGACATATCGGCCGCATTTCGTTGGGAACACCATCCGACGTCTCGTCTGACATTCTGGCGCATTCAGTAGCGGTTTTAGGAGGGCGAGGGTCAAAAGCCTGTGTCGCCGGCTAAGCCCCTTTTCACTTGCACACCGTCGCGTAAAGTAGGAACGTATGAGCAATTAAGAGAGCTTCAGCTTCCGTGAACAACACGGCACGGCGACCGTGCAGCTGCCGTATGCATGTGAAACGGAGAACAAGAGTCGAATGTGAATCAGTTATCGTATTCAAATCGAAATTTGGGGGCGCCCGGCGTCAAAGCAATCTCGCCTTGTGTTTAAGTAAAGCTGAAGCCGGCACTGAGCGCATTTGTCCATGAAAACGCAGTTACTTTTAGCATTTGGCACATTATAGAGTCCGTTTGAGAATTTGTTTTCCATAAGATTTTATGAATTCTTTCGAATGAATATTGATTAAAACACAACCTTCTCTGGTTAAAGGCAACCGCCATTTAAGTCCGACTGCACATTACTGATCAGGAAAATAAGGACGCCAAGCCTGTCCGATCCCTTACATAAAACTACCAGAAATTTTAGATAGTAATTGGGGTTCACAACAAAACATGTGAACAGAGTGCATTCCACCGGGGCGTCAAAATATTCTGATCAGAAATTTTGGTAATGAGCGACCGGACTAAATGTAATAATTCTACTGCAAAAGTCATCAAGTTTCGTGGGTTTTTCGCTGTTTACAATGTATATCAGATCGCCTTTAACTCTGTCCTTGAGACAGGGTCGTAAATCGCGACCTGTTTGGGCCAGCCTGGCGCCTGGCCTCGTTAAAACGTGACCATGATACGTTTTAAGTCACCAATCGTAAATCGCAACACATGTTTTCAAACACCGAATTGTTAAGAATCAATTATACATATACTTTTAATAATACGCAAGTTGAATTTTTACCAACGTCGAAAATGAGACGGTATGGATAATATTGTGCGTTGTAATTTAGGGCGAGGGGTTGTTTGTGTGTGTGTTTGTGGATTTAAGTGTTAAATTATAAATGATAATCAAAACCACTTGTCCGATGTTAGTTAGTTGTCAGTGATAAGTTTGGATTTAATTGCGACACTTCTTTGATATTTATTTTAAGGTTTTGTGCTGTCGTCAAAAAAAAAACAAAATTTACTTAACATTTATTCACGAATCACGGGGAAGCTTACCTGAAACAAAAATAAACCTCAATTACTTTTAATAAATACTTGATTTATAACATTCAAGGCTTAACTGTTACAATAGTAATGGGGGTTCTACACGGTGGGAACAAACATCACGCAAAAGTGCACTATGATGCAATCCGAATTGCACCCTCAGTTCATGGCGGAAGATTGAAAATAGCTATACTCGATGGACACCATTTAGAACATTAATATCTAAAATGCACCCTCAATTCAATCTTACGGTTTGTCAACGGTTTGTCAAACACGACCATTTACAAAATTAATATCTAACATGCACTTTCAGTTCATGGCGTAAGATTGAAAATGTATTGCATAATCACCTTTGCGTGATGTTTGTTCACGCCGTGTAGAACTCCCTTAAACGTTTGCAATAAACGGGTTGTAACAAAAGTAAGAGATAATACTTTAGGTCTGCACTCTGCATGTGTCTCCTATATGTATGGAGTAAAAAATCGATCTGTTACTGAGAAGTCTTTCGTAAATTTATTACCTTCGTCTTTGTCAGAGATTATTTTCTTGGGTTAACGGATTTTCCGGCACCACCGTTCATTTCGACTCTAACACCAAACCACAGATATGACCCCAAGAGCCGCAGTTTGGCAACGACATGCTCTGATCGCTCAGATGTAGGACGGTGAACGCGCTCGAATTACATGCACTAACATTGTATAATATTTATATTATGTAATATTGGACGTAATTAGTTTTTATTGCTCTATTACTGTTTACTTTACACTAGTTTAGAGCGAATTCAATCATTCGGAGAGAATCAAGAAACATGTTTCGCTAAACGTTCCGCTAAAATGTGATTATGGAATATGCAGGGCTAACCTAGCGTCAGTAGATATACCAAAGTATAGACAAACTTTTTTTATATAAATATAATAAAAAAAGAAAATTGGAGTGTCTGTACATTTAATAATTTTATAAAATGATCCGTCGGATATTAATAAATCTTTTTTGTTTAATAGCTATTAGGTCTGGGCAACATAAAGGATTTTTATCCCGGGAAAATGTACGGTTCCCGCGTGATATTCAAATTTTTGCGCAACGAAGTTTCGGGCATCGACTAGGTTTTCATAAAATAAGGGGTCAGATGAGCAAACGCGTTACCTGATAGAAAGCAACTACCGCCGCCCATAGACACTAGCAACATCAGAAGAGTTGCAGGTGCGTTGACGGCCCTTAATGAGGTAATACGCTTTTAAGGTTTGCAGGTCGTATCGGTCCGGAAATACTTCTGGTGATAGTTCATTCGAAAGTTTTACTGAGCGAAGCAGAAAGTTAGCATTTGCATTAGCAGAAAAAGCGCACAGTAGAAGACTCCCACTCGATCTTTCCGACGACCTCTGTGGTACAGTTGGTAAGCGCGTTGGTAGCTTAAGCAAGGGTCGCGGGATCGAATCCCGCCGACAGAGCAAGTTTTTCAATGTTCCAGGGTCTTGGATGTGCATTAAATATGTATATCATATAATAAAAATCTTAAATATGTGTATAGTATAAAAGTATTAAATATATTTCCGTTGTCTGGTACCTGTAACAAGAGTCCCTCGGGTACTTAGCACAGGGCCAGACTGACGTGGTCTGAGAATATTATTATTTTTATTATTACCCGAGTGTGTTTGTTGAAATCATTAGATTTAGAGACGTTTATTTTTACTTATATCTACATCTTCAGATTTATTTAGATCTGTAAACCATCTATGTAGTCCGCGTAGAGAATTTTTTGTGAATGGTTCCTTAGAACTAAAAGGTAAAGAACCAATGAATTGACGACGTGAAACAAAGACTTCTTTTCCTCTAAGGGAACAAAACTCTTTTACTCCTAGGGAACTTTTAATTTTTCCGGGATAAAATTTGTCCTATGTCCTAATTTGGAAATATTCAAACCAAATTTCATAAAAATTGTGAAGAGATGATAATTAAGTAAACTTGCATTAAGGCTTATACATGAGCCAGCGGGGTAAGTTTAACCTTTTATAAGTTTTTATTAAAAACTATATAAACTACAAAACTTAACCGGTTAAGTTGAACGATTTTTGCATATAATACAATATAAGTAACACTATAATCCCTTAGGAGGAATTCTTGTTTCTTGTTTTTATTAATTGTATATTAATTATTTCTAGTCAGGGGGGGGGAGATTTTTGAAACGAATGTATAGTGGGCGTTTGCGTCTGGATTCCCATTTACATGTTTTTCTACCTTAGCGATATTTTACACGAGTTACTCTTTCCTACCTCGATTCTATAATTTCACACGTCTAATAACTTCGACGTAACTCCTAGTCTCAATTTTTTATTTAATTGTTCTATCATCTAAAATAATAAAAAAAAACAACGATTAAATATTACAAGCTTTTGTATTCCCAATAGTACGAGACAACAATACTAAAAGACTTCGAAAAATTTGCTCAAACAACGTTTTTAAAAAATTAAATACGTAGAATTCATTTGCAATATTAAATATGCAGAAGCACTTTTTGAATAGTTTTTATTGAAAAAAATATTTTGCCATCAAACAAAACTCTTTTTAGAGCTGATATTCAAATCAAGCAAATAAAATATTGGAATTCTAAAATTTGATAGCACTGTTGTATTATTTTCATTGCATTCTCTTTCACTAGACTTAGGAATTATTTACATATGTTTTATTAAACTTTATGTTTTATTACGACAAATCTAAAACAACAAGTGTAGAAATAAGCCAAGCTTCTGTACGCAATCTTTTTATCGAGAAGTTTTTAGAACGCAATGAAAACGAGAGAAAACTATATAAGCAAATTGTTAGAGTAACTTTATTTTGTTCCAAAATTAAAAACCTAACTTTTTAATTATCAATAATTTAACTTCCATTAGGTTTAATTTATTCTGCATTCACATCATACATTAAACAGCATTGACCAAGCCGAACTCAAAACAACTGTCTATGAGTCCTTCTATTCGCTCCTTGACTTTCGCCACCGACTCCATATGAAGCGTCGTTAGCTGCATCGCGCCCATTATATCCTCGAGCTCCTGCTGGTCTTTCAATGCTTCTTTAAAGTCAGCAGATTCTTCATTCTTTCTGAGCACAATGCTTAGGGTCATAATGCTCATTGTCAGTACTTGCTTCGCGTATCTCATCATGTCGGAGTCCAGCTTGTCCCTCGGATAAACGTCGTTGACTCTGAGCCCGAAGTTGTATAGTGACTTCTCAAGCTGGGCGTGATAGTGGTCTAGCCACTCGTTGTAGTGGCTTGCTCGTCCCTCGTAGTCCGTGCAAATAAACATCAAGTATAAGATATCCAACACTGGCATCGACTCCCTTGCCAATTGATAATCTATAAATATGCAGTCTGTTGTTTTGTCGCCCTGCAAATAATTAAAATAATCAGAAAACCTTAATATTTGTAAACCTTGTGCCTTAATATTGGTCACACTTGTGTAAATGTAAATACTACACAGAATGGAAGAACAATACTTTTGTAATAATTAAAAGTAATTTAGTGGACACATATATTAACTGAATGATTTGATGAAAAAAAAATTTACATCTTTTAGAATCACTATTCATACAGTGAATTTTAAGCGAGGGACATATAAAATACACACCTTAAAGTATTCTTAATTTTTTTCTTCTAAGATAATAATAATAAGAAAAAAATATTACTTACATCTACTCTGAAAAGGATGTTATTCGTCCACATATCACCATGAACAATTACTGAATATTTAGATTCGGTATCTGTTTCCTTTAATTTTTTTGTTTTCTCCACGCATTCCATAGTGAACAAGTGTTTCACGAGTTTCTTGTATTTTTCTTTATCAAATATTTGGCTAAAACTCTCTCCGAGCATATTATTACCGATCATATCGGACTGACTCATAACGTCATTCATGTCGATCAATCTTTTGGCATACTCCTTAAACTTGTCCGGCGTTTTGTCTTTTAAAACGTATGACATCGAGTGGTAATCGGCTAAACTGTTCAGTACCAGTTTCATTGTCTCGTTTGATAGGGGCTTGTATTTATCTAGCATTGTATATCCGTGTTTTGATAAATCTTCTAACAATATTATTTCTTGCTGGATCTCATTACTGTACCCAAAACAGGTTGCAAATTGGTAAGCATTCTTCAACGCAACTCCTGCTTTCTCCTGAAGTTCCGACATGGCAGGCAGAACGTATGTATACATCGTGATCTCATTGTTAAAGAACACCGCTGTGAGGCCGCTCATTTTACCATTTCCCGGGTTACCTAGCTTCATGATAATTCTGACGTTGTTTTTTTCATCTTCATCTTTGACCTCCAGAACTCTTACATCAGCAATGAAATTGTCTCCAGCCGCCCCTAACGGTTCAATTCTCACTTCTTTGTGGTCAACATTCAAATCTTTTAATACACTATAAATAAGGTTTAATCGCGATTTAGTTATAAAACTTGTATCACTTGAACTGAGATCCATTTTCAAAAAATTAAAAGACAGTTGAAGTAATTATTCACTAAATGTAAAACAGACGATCGCTTATAGCTATTGGTAAGACTTATACAAATGATATCTATGTTATATGTACATTTTATCGAACGATAATCTTATTATAAGATTCAAAGACAATAAGATAAAGTAAATATGCCGCTACAAAACAGGTAAATTTAAAACTTTATCAGTTATACATATAAAGAAACAGTAAAATTGGAGTGTCTGAACATTTAATACTTTTTCAAAATAATCAATGTGGGGGTACTAAGGAAAAGTAATAGAACACATATCGACAAAAAATTTGTCTGTTTGTAAGCGTAAATTTCAGGAACTACTGGACGGATTAGAATAAATCTTTCTTTATTTAATAGCTATTAGGCCTGGGCAATATAAAGTATACTTTTTATCCCGGGAAAATGTACGGTTCCTGCACGATATACAAAATTTCGCGCAACGAAGTGCGGGCACCAACTAGTTTATAATAAAATTTTAAACTCGATTATATATTTTTTAGTTTTCGCCCTATTTCGTGGCGTAGCAGTTGCCCTCCACTATTATTTCTAAGATATAACCGTGTCGAATGCTGTTTCTGTCTCTTACTGCTATATTAACGTTGATACTGTCATAATATCTGATACTAACAGACAGACTAAATATATTATTGCGCATATGGAGAAGCAGGCTAGAATTCTGATTATGCTGTCGATACTACTAAGAATAATCTAAAAGTGATATTTCGATGCCTAATTGCGTCAACCTCGTATCTTAAAAATGACCACATTTCAGGAGACAGCTGATTATTTTTTCTTAGTTATTGTACAAAACTAGATATGAGGTTATTTGATAAGTAAAGTGCTACCTATCAAATATTCTCATAAATAGTTTTGTATAATTACTAAAAATTAAACCGACTTCCAAAGAAAAAACTAAAATAGTACAAAACAAACTAAAAAGTATTAAATAAAATTTATTCTTTAATAGTGCCTGTTTCAG
>JAOTAV010030877.1:0-20168 GCA_026546445.1 Cyclargus thomasi
ATAGAATAGAATAGAATAGAATTTATTTTATCACCACACAATTTAAACAATATAAAACAATGTGACTAAACAAAAAAGTGTGTGACTATATTTCGTTTATTCATCACGCCTAACATAGATACCAATAGAATTGATTTTTAGCACAAAGATAATTAAAAGCATATAGTAACAAAGGCTTCTTGTGGGCTTGGAAAGATGTTGCCAAAGGTAAAAAGTTGCCAAAGGTAAAAGGTTTCAGTAAGTATTTTTACGCGATTTACGAATTCCACGCGAGCGAGCGAGGCCCCGGGCAAAAGTAATTAAAATATTTGGAGTAGTAAAAAAACTATACATGTACTACAATTACTTAACTAATAAAGACAAACACTAGCTTGGAAAAATTTAATCCACTTTAAAATTAATCATTAATTAAATTTTGATTCGTTGGGAATGTTTCATATTCTGAGAAACGCAATAGCTTTTAAGGGAAAGAATTTCGTATAAATAATTTATCATTCGCAGGCCTGACAATAATCTCAATCCCATTTTTGTGAAATCATTTTTCATTGATTATGATTGATAGATTCCTTGTATTTGTTCACGTTCGTTTTTTAAGGGTTTTTAGGGGTCTGTCTTCAGGCTGTATATCGAGAACCGCAAAAGAATGTTGGACTGAATTTTTCGCAGATAATGTGTATTTCTTGATATAGAAAAATTACTTGAAATATTGAAATGCTAACGAAATCTTTGTTAAGAAGCTCAAAAGCGAGTACAATTTGCAAGTAATAAAGTCGTAAATTGTTATGGCTCCTCTACATAATAATCGGCGATTATAGACGATCGCACGCGACCACGACCGTTTAGAGAACATACTAGGCTCTGCTCGCCGATCATCAAATAAATTAATACGAACTATTCTGTGTATTAATTCACTAAAAAATGGCACTGCTAAACAATTTCTACGAATTTCTTCTTCACGAGCGTCCGTAGCCTAAGGTAAGGCCTTTGGTTCACACTCGAGAGGGTGAAGGTTCAAACCCCGGTAGAGGCATTTTCCGATCTCAAGTATACGGATAGTCATTGCCGTCGGAGAGCCATGCTTCGGCACGAACAGGCCGGCTCGTCCGCAGTAAACTCACAGAAAACTGGCGTGTAACGGCGTTGTGCTGTTTCGTTTAGTGAGTGAGTTTACTGGTGGTCCAACTTCCCTAACCCCCTATCCCTATTCCCATTTCCCTCATAAAGGCCGGCATCGCACTTGCGACTCTTCGGATGTTGCGAGTGTCCATGGGCGATAGCAGTTGCTTTCCATCAGGTAACCCCTCTGCTCACTTGCCCCCTAAATAACATTAAAAAAATCTGTTAGATAACGTCACGAATACTCTTTTAAATGCTAGTACGAGACGTAAACGTAAATGGATTACTGTGTCACGCAAACCCGTTGACGTATTGCGGATTACGAGCTTACTCATCAACTCTCACGGGGTTACGAATCCCCAAAACTCCATTACACAGTCACAAGCGGTTTCAAAGATCCCGACGAAAAGAGGAAATAGACTGGCTTTTTAGTTTTATTTATCGACAAGGGACTGATAGTGTTTAAAGGACAAGCTAAAAGTCCATTAACAGAAAACCCGACTGCAGGAACCATTGCAATTTAAACATCAAGTTATGTATATTTCTAGAATCTTCATTTTGATACCCTACTCGACCTAAATGGGCAGAAAAATTTTTTGGAACCTCACAATTTTGACTTCAAAACGAATGTAACGATACCTCATACGTTAAAATTTATCAAGTTGTTTAGGCTGCAGAGCGTGCCAAACAATTATACATACATAATTACATACCTACTCGCGAAAAACATGACTCTCCTTCTGGCGCAGTCGGGTAAAAATTTGGTTGTATCCATCTAAAATGTCAATGGTTGAATCAAGGGTTGAATTATATAATATTAATCATCTGCATGTATACTGTTTTCCGTTTCTTCTCAACCAACTTTGATAACGTTTAAAATATCAAATGTCACGGATAAGGAAAGCGACAATTAATTTCCTACCTACCTACCTATTTCCTACTCTTATTTACTGCTGATTAATTACGTTGCGGGTCCCAAGGCGGCTTAATGCATATCCCTCGGGGTCCTTGAAATTATATCAAAGAGTTTTCGTGGTTGGGTACCGCTGCCGATCCTGGTGACACAGGAGATGCAGTGGTGGGAATGTGTGGTGGGCTAAAGCCCGATTTAAAGAAGCGACAAATAAAAAAAATTATGACCTAGGCCATATTTTCCATTTGTTCGGTTAATCAGTGGCAGCAGTTCTCAAAAAGCAGTGATTCCAAGTTCGCCAGCAGTCGCTGCCTGAGAGGATTGCAATGATACTTTATATGGCACTTACTGAATGGCACTTACCAGCGTTGTAAACATTGTTTGCAACACATGCTGGGTAGGCGTAATTTGGTAACACTTAATACTGAAATGTTTTTGTTATTTTATATTAATTATATATCTATTGTTTTACCAAATAAAGTTGACTTCCTTTCTTTCTTGCATTATGCTAATAAAAATTTTACGCCATGGCTGCTTGGAGCTTCAAATTCTGCGTGTTTTTGTTCTTGTATTTACATCTATAACATGTAGCTTAATATCACTAAAATATGAAACCGATGTGATATAATATAATAATGTTACCTTTAGAGAACATGTAAATTGTTTGAATATAAAATGAACATTGTATATAATTGTATATCTTCATGTTTGAAGTAGCTCGGAATTTAAAATTCATCTGACTGCTGGGTTTGTCTTTTGGGAATTGAATGTGTACTTTGTGAGAAGCTATTTGCCTCTACTTTATTAAATGAAGCGCCAACAATCGTTGTGTATTTTAAATTATTGAAACTAAAATATAGAGTATTAGATGATGCTTGCAACTCCGTTGTGCCGAAAGTCATTTATCGCGTGGGAGCCGTACATTTTTCCGGGATGAAAAGTGTCCTATGTCTTTCCTCGGGACTCGGAGTTTATCCATACCAAATTTTAGCATAACCGGTTCAGTGGTTTGGGCGTAAACAGCTAACAGACAGACGAACTTTCACATTTATAATATTAGTATGGATTTGTTGGAATTAATTAATTGATTGACAGAAAAGAGTTTTTATAACAAAATATTTAAATTGCCGACAAAATAAGAAAGTAAAATTAATTATTTTAAAGGAATCGGCAGGTACTTAATCTTAGCCCTTTGTCGTCCACTTCCAATCAATTGATAGCGAAGCGATATTAATTTGATTATAGAATATGCCCTTTTATTTTTTGAGACAGTTTTTCAATAGGAATTGACTGAACGTAATTAAAAAGCCTTCATATTTTCATCGAAATGATCTATACATCAAAGATATAACTTCCGCTCTTTTTTATGACATTTTGGAGGCAAGCAACCAGGCAGGATACCTGATGGACTGCCAACCAACTGCCGTCACCAATGGACACTAGTAACATCCAAGGAGTCGCAAGGGCGTTGACGGCCTTTGTGAGGGAATAGGAATAAGGATAGGGGGATTAGGAAAGTTGTGCCATCGGTAAACTCACTCACTGAACGAAACACAGCACAATGCCGTTTCACACCAATTTTCTGTGAAGCCGTAATATCACTCCGGTTGAGCCGGCCCATTCGTGCTTTGTTCGAAGTATGGCATCCTACGGCATATCGGAGATTATAGCTAGATAGAGCAAAATTAATGAATGCAGGACCAAGATAATTTATCTTCTGGATTATAACTTTACAGGGCCGGGATTTGCTAGAACTTTCTAGTGTAACAGTGCGATCACAATCTGGTCTTCGAGAGAATAAAATGTATTGTACCAGGGAGGAAAATCATTTTTAGCCAGTTAACGGACCTACGTCGTTTGGCCGAGATATATCATGTCGAAATACCGGCATATTTCGACATGATATATTTTTTTACATACGAGTAAGCATGACTAAATTACTTAGGTTCGCAATCTATGAATCCTCTTCCATGCTAGTGTATAAGAAACTTTTTTGTTTTTAAAAGTTTCAACCTTCAAACGCTATAAGTAATCCATGCGAATACACTTATTTAAATCGCTTATTATGTTATTCTGTGGTCCAATGCCTATAGAGCGTAACTTAGTGTTTGTAGGTTCGATTCGATTAGAACAATATAGATTACTTGTCTTGTATCAGACAATCAGTGTTTGATACATGACAATCAAGATGATGTCTACGTCGAATGGGCATATAAAAAGTCGATGATTGATGATGATGATCGATGATGATCGATGAACTGATCACAAGTTTTAAACTTGACCACAAGAGCAATACCACACCGTGGTTAAGCTATAATCGTCCATTTCACTTTGTTAAGGAGTCAGAGAATGGACAGTGCTCCTTTGCATTACACACATACTTGGGCACTATAAAATATTTTATAACAAACCTAATAATAATAATCAATGAATACCGGTACCGAAACATGTGAAAGATTTTACGCAGATTATCTTAAATACCAAAACGGTAGAAATATTGTGTTCATGAAATATCGAGTATTGCTGTCTCAAACCCCACCCATTAATTCCCACAGATATATTACAACAGTAACATAATAAACTACCTCATTACGTGAATAGCATACAACAATCAAGTAGATTAATAATAAAATATAATTAATTATATACAACACGGACGATAATGTTTCAACTGCACAGTTCGGTCACAGATAATAAGTGCTACACCTCAATATATTAGGAAGAGAACATTAGTCATGATTTTTGACAAATCTCGTAGCGCTTTTGTTATTTTTTCATTTAAGTTTAAATTTCCGAATATTTGAAAAAGTATAACTAGTTTAGTTTTAAGCCAAAACGGTGTTACGAAGTCTTTAGGTACGAATCGTTAGAGATTTCGTAAAGCATCTCTTCCCTTGTCTATGTTCAAACTGTACAGTTTTATTATAACGTATTTACACGGTTTTACCTTGCCAGCTCGTACCGTCGTGCCTGTGGGTATGTCAGGCGATGCGCCTCTCGAACTTGTCGCACCAGTCGTCCGTCGCTCAGGGGGCTACCGCTCCTTGTCTTATGACCTACACCACACAACAACCTATTATAATAATAGTCTTCATATTAGGTATATAATTTGAATAATAATACAATGAATACTCACCATATCAAAGATAACGCTCGAACGTGAATTTAAATTTCGAATTAGCGTGAACTTTTTAAAAAGATCGGAGGATAAGGTATTCATAGGATAATTTAAAATCAAATTCCCTCGACGTTAGTTAATATTGTAATGCACTTTAATTTAAGAACACTGATCGATGAATAACATTTAAACGGTAGGTATCACATGAGACAGCGTACTGTTTTAAATATTTCAAAATTCGAATTCAAAAGTGTTTTCATATGAAGTTGGCTCCTCCTAGCGGGTCGACTTGCCGCACGAAGTTCCCTCCACCGATAGAGTCCAGGTTCCTCACGAAGTTACCGCCTCCTATCGAGTCAAGGGTCCTCTTTATTAAGTTCGGCCCGCCGATGTGGTCGAGGTTTTTCTTCACGAAGTGACTCCCACCGATGGAGTCTAGATTTCTCACGAAGTTGCTGCCCCCAATGGAGTCCAAATTTCGGACGAAGTTGCTGCCCCCGATAGAGTCTAAATTTCGGACGAAGTTTCCACCCCCCAGGGAGTCGACGAATCTGGCGTATCTTTCCCCGGAGCGGCTGGGGTAAGAAGGTCCCTCTTCTCTCGGCCGCTCGTATTGGACTAGAAATTTAATGAAATTCTCCAACGCCTCTTGTTGTCTGTAATCTGTAATTAAATACAAATGATCTTAAAACTTAAAACTATGATAAAGATGAGATAAGATTCAAGAAATCCATACATAAACTCCATACTCACCGAGCGTTGTGAACGTGCACAATTGCGAACACTGTGCGAAGGAAGGTGCTATCCATCACCGTGCACCGTGGGGATATTACTGTGTATTTGTGCAAGTCAATCATTTGGTGACACTGTGCAAAGGTTATATTTAATCCCAGATGTGAAAAGATAGTGCTTTGAATAACGAAATAAAGAGTGAAATAGTGGAGATGTGTGATCTATGAAGAAATTGTGTCGAACGAAACTACGCGTTGTGCGCATTGAAACTTGTCTACTGTGCTGTAGACTATGCTGGAATATTAGGTATGACAGAACGGTTTCTGTGGTCACTTAATGGTATAAAGAGGGGAAGTAGTTTACCTTCATAAAAATGTATCATACGTGGCTTGTATGTGTGCGTCGTCTAATAATGTATCCGTCACTAGACGCATACGAATAACGTAAGGTTGACGTGTAAGACGTTAAAAAAATACTTTATTCTTAGTTCCCCTCTTTATTTATGTTGTTCTTATGGCCGGTATTTAAATCGGTGTATTTAAAAGGTGTTTTTCTGTGTTGAATTTCCGAGAAAAGGTTTTTCATTTGGAAAAACTTTTTTTAATAAAAAACTTCGGAATTCTTGGTATAAGATGCAGGCTCTAGGTTAGAAAGGTTGAATGAAATCGTATCGTCCAACTATTATATAAAAAAGCATGGTATCAAAAATACTTTTTAACCGATTTTAAAAACGGAGGACGTATTATGTTCACCTGTATATTTTCTCAAATTGAAGCGTCATAAAACATAGTTTTGTCATACCCAATATAAAATCAAGTAAATGTAAACAAGCGTAGGAATATGTGGCTCCGTACACAATTGGGATTAGCTATTAAGTACATAATTACTTAACAATCACAGCTTGGTTTCTAGCCGTATACACCAATATTGGATATTGAAGCCCGCTATCATGAGTATACGCTTATTTACATTATCACCATACGAAATTCAAATTTAACACGGAAACTATACTGTATAGTGCTAAACAATACTGTAAATATATACATTGGACGTGAACATAATTCTATTCATAATAACATCTTACCCGCTGCGTCGAAGCTTCCTCTGGAATGTTCTTCGCTTAGTTCTTGTTCCTAGTAAAAAAAAAGAAACTTAAATGCCGAATGCATTTAAAAAAACGAAGTACTTCTTTTTTTTAAATTCTATTATAACTATTGCTTGAATAAACTGACAACCAAGAGTACATTAGTGAACTAGAAATCGCTAACAAGTTACTAGTATCGCTTCCTTCCTTTAAGTATTTAAAATGAAACCTTTGTGAGAATAAAGTTGAAGAGAAGTTACTACAAAGAGGTGGGTCCCTCGTGTAAAACTTTATTTGTACAATTAAATTAATGGTTCTAGTCTTTGGGGCATTCACTTTAATTTAATATTGTCAATCAAAGGATTGTAATTGAAAAGGTATTGGGGCTATAAATTTTAACATTCTTGTGTTTTAAGATGCCGTAAGAAATGCACTTAAGATGCCGTAAGTACCTTAATTATGTCATTATTATTGTTTCAAGCATATATATTTAGTTAACCAATTAAAGTTAAAGTTGTCAAAGAACTGCTGTCGCCCATGGACACTCGTGACATCCGAAGAGTTGAAACTGCGTTGCCGGCCTTAATGAGGGAATATGGATAGGGGGATTAGGGAAGTTAAACCCACCGTTAAACTCACTTACCGAACGAAACACAGCACAACGCCGTTTCACGCCCGTTTTCTGTGAGGCCATGCTATCACTCTGGTTGAGCCGGTCCATTCGTGCCGAAGCATGACTCTCCCACGGCAACGAGCATCCGTATTATGTACTTGATTGAGTATACGGGGTCCATCACGAAACATATTATGAACAGAGTGCGTTCAGGCGGGGCGTTAGAATTTTTTTTATCAGAAATACGGATAATGTACGACTAAACTAAAGGCCGAGGATGTTCCCACATACCTGATGGGAGTACGCGCAGCAGCAGACCAGCAGCGTGGCCGCAGTCATGATCACCACTCCACTGGACCTCATGATTGTTTCTAGACAATTTATACAAAATTTAATTTATTGGAAACAAGCGATAGTCATTGACCGTTAAGAGGATTATGTACCAAACGGCTTACATGCAACGGGTCATAACGTTTTCCACCTTAGAGTAGTGATTTTGTAGTATGTTGTGGAAATAATATAAAAAAAGTATGTATGCCTCAGAGCTAGGCTTCTATGTTTTTTGTTTTTTGCATATTTATCATAGATTTATAATGTTTTAATATTTTCAAATCCACAATAAATATTTAAAAAACAAAAAAAATAGAAGCCTAGTTCTGAGGCATTTCTACAACATTTTACAAAATCATTACCCTAGGTAAGGGTTTGGATGGTGGAAAACGTTATGGTCTGTCGTATGAAAACCGTTCGTACCAAACATTTTGATTGTGATTGAATTCAGAAATATGTACTCGTATAGTCGAATTTCGACCACAGAGCGACCTTAAGTTTAAATAAAAAAGCTACATTGCGCACACTTCTCAACTGCATAATGTCTGTACACAACTTAATATTTAATCAAAGAAAGTTGGGTGGTATATTGATGAAGGTGGTGGCTCCGGGTGTAGCTTCAGCTTCAGTTCCCAGCCAGTCTTTGAATAGTAATTTCCCTGTTTGCATGTAGCTCGGATGTTAGCTATTAACTTGGTAGTACTCAAACACATAGCTCTATTACGTAGAGGCTATGTTATAATATGTTTATAATGTATATTATTAATATATAAATACTAAAGTGTGTCTGTCTGTTACCTCCTCACGCCCAAACCGCTGGAACGATTTTGCAGTTTTTTTTAATTTCGAGGAAGGCTATACTCATTGTCTCGGAGAAATGTACTGTTCCCGCATGACAATTTTGGCGCATCAGAGTTACGTTGCGTTCTAATGATGTAATCAAACTATTTCAGCGCTGTTGCTTTGGCAGTAATGTCGATATTTATGCACACTTGCGTTTTTTTCTTATTTAATAGCCGACCCGAGGGCGTTTACTATATTATGGTTCATAATATTGCTACAGATTTAACAATTTCAGTTGCAAGTCCCAGTAAGTTTTCCAGATTTGCATTCAAATTACAAACGTAATAAATTTAATGTAGTTACACTTTAATTAATGTGTATCGTTATAAGTAAACTAAAAATAAAAAACTAAAATAAATACTAACAATATACAGACTTAAAAAATAAAGTTATAAAGATCTCTAATCTAAGTTCTGGCATAATATTCTAGTAATAATATATTATATAGACCATGATAGATACTACTGAAAAGGATTTATAGTTGCCTGAAAAATGTTATGGATTACGAGATGTTCTATAAAAGATCATATTACTTTTGCTATAATGTAAGTTATTTTAGATACATTTGAAAAAGCTTTTATCGGATAAAGTTGATAAAATGATAATCTTAATAGGATACCCGTATGTTTTTGGTTAAGATATCCTTATATCCATATTTTTCAGAGAAGCGTTGTGTATATCAGATAGAATATTATATAAGGTACATATGAAGTTGCTGATATTAGCTGGCAAAGAGGCTTACAGTTAAGGCAGGATTCGAATCCTTTTTATATTCTAAAAAAATATCGCCTGCAGTATTTCAGGATCGGTACGACCTGCAAACTTTTAAAAAGAGAGCTTATTCATCAGAAAGGCTGTCAATGCACCTGAAACTCTTCTGATGTTGCGAGTTTATGGTCGACGGTAGTTGCTTTCCATCATTAGCCCCTCTATTAAAAAATATCTAAAAACAACAACACAAAAAACTAAATAGATTTTAGATAATTCGTATATAAGAAGTGCGTTAATAAAAACAAAAGATTTAAATTTTTATCACGCGTTTTATTAGTCAACCTGTGTGTATGTAGCCGTAATCAAATCTAAGAAAACGAATTTAACTATCTTCTTAAGATCGTAACGTCATCGAAATAAGCAGTTGTATGTCATATTGTAGCCTTCTAGTCGTGCTGCAACTTTTGTTAAAGCGCCGATTTCTGTAAACTGCTTCCGGAAACATCGCTTAACATAATTTCTGAGCAAGGTATACAAAAAATCTTTCCTGCTTCAGCGCCCACGCTTTTATTACAATCAGATATTATAATTAAAAGCACAAAGTTTACACTTCATCCCAGGAATAGAGACAAACGCTAAGTATTTTATTTTGAACTTTTACATATACCTATAAAAGTGTACTTTTAGTGTCTTTAAACTATTATTTTATAAAAACTGTGTTGTTTCTGTTCAAATAAAGAATGTTTTAAAAAGGAATAAAGCAAGTTTAAAACGATATAATAAGTTGCACTCTCTGCGAATGAAATGGTCGATGTTGAAAGTTAATAGATGCAGTAATTTGCATTCCTTTTAACGTATGTTATACACTTATTCCTGACGAGTAACCGCAAGGGAATAATTTTTCATTTTATAATACCGACCTAGTTAAAAGGTGTAGTGAATCATAAAAGATGAGATACGTGTTTATTTTTCTTAAACTTTTTTATCGTTAAGTGATAACTTTTATAACATCTTGTCCTATTATATAAAAATGATTGTTTTTTTTATTATTCTTTTTTAATATAACAAAGGCATTTTTTTACTATATCAAAGCGTGAATGTTAATAAATTAAAAACATGGTATTCAAATTAATCATTCTCAAATTTCAGGTTCTCTCTTTCGAGTTTCCATTTAATTCTACGATAATGACGATAAAATTCAATGTTGTAAAACTACCCTAACTATACCTTCATAATCACAAAATCATATCTTATAGTCACACTAGCTTTTGACCGCGGCTTCACTCGCGTGTAATTCGAAAATCGCGTAAAAACCTCGGTGTTGTTGTAGTGCATGTTATGTATAAGAGATGGCGCTGTATGTAAAAAATGATTTTCCCTGTTTTCATGCTTTTCTATTGAAAATTTTCCCGAATTAGTTTGCTGCAAACCTCATGGAGCCTGCGATTTTTCCAATGAATACAAAACCGTGGAAATTGGTTCGTGCGTTTTGAAGTTATTTGGTCAGGAAGGAAAACCCAAGTTATTTTCACATAATAGATAATTTGTGAAATATTTTGTAATATTTTAAAATAAGTAAGAAAAAGAATAAAAAAATAATCAGATTATCAAATATATTTCTTTTTTTTATTCGAATTCTTCAACACTTTGCTATTAGTTGTAACTTTCGACGGAATAAAAAAAACTTAATAAATTTCAGTTTCTTAGTGCTTTTTTAAATTAAAAAGTTAGGTAACTACTAACTGACCGAGGAAAGAATATTATTTTGCGTTATGCTAGCCTGTTGCGGGTCAGCAGTTTATGTTAATTGTTCAACAAATTTTAATTTAGCTTCATTATTTTGTTTTATGATGTCTTAATTTTGAGAAGAAAATGTTAAATATTTTATTTTAAAGACATTATTATTTAATGCACCTAGAAAAATGCTTTATCATAATACATTTTTTCTAATGCAGCTTAAAGGGTGGTCATTTTTGAATTTGAAATAGTAGTTTTAAAGCGAATTCAAAAAATAAACAAAGATAAGTATTTTAAATTTTGAAA
The DNA here is from genome assembly GCA_026546445.1 of Cyclargus thomasi. Taxonomy (NCBI): domain Eukaryota; kingdom Metazoa; phylum Arthropoda; class Insecta; order Lepidoptera; family Lycaenidae; genus Cyclargus; species Cyclargus thomasi. The sequence continues at coordinate 11,504 of JAOTAV010030877.1, forward strand.
CAAAACATAAAATGTAAGTTCAAATAATACTGACACAAGTTAAACATTGAGACTTTATAAAACAACTGTCGATACCCGTTGAGTTTTCTGTTTTATAAGACCATTGCATGTATTGAAAGAAAAACGTAACAAGCTTTGATAGATAGCTAATAGGTAACATAACAACATTTGAATAGGTACCATAACAAGCGACCCATTGTAATATCATACATCACATGGATTTATTTGAAAAGGATAAACTAGTTTATCTACGTGAACGTAAATTATATTTGATTGCCGTCTTTTATTTTGTTTCATTCATAAATGAATTATGAATTATTTGCGTGTTATTTTTGTAAATACCGTAGTATTTATACAGTTGTTTCTGAGTTCTGACAAAATGTCTTTTGGATTAAGGAGAAAAATTGAAGTTAACTAATGTACTTAATTGTTATTTGTAAGAAACCCCATATTTTTATAATCATTTAGTAATTATTTTTTAAAGTTTTATAATGCAACGTAATTATACCTTAGAATTTCAACTCCTGAGAGAGTATTATTTTCATTCACTTAAAAAATATAAAAATATTTTGATAATATTGTTTGGGGACCACAAGTTCGTAATGTATCCGTCTCCTGAGATGATAATGTGACTACTACTTAAATAAAAACATAAGTAGAAGAAACGGGTAACAAACATTTCAAAACTACCGGATTTTTGCGTAAATTGACACTTTAGGACCGAAAAATGATTTGAAATTAAAATAATGTGGATTTGATGTACAGATAGAAAGACAGGGTATATAATGAAATAGCTAAATTACGAGATTTATCTAAATTTTAGGGGAGAAATTAGTATGTATTCGAAGGTTGTAAAATATTAGTTATTCGCTTCATCCACTCATGTCTTCAAATGTTAATGCCGACCTATTTCTTACAGTAAAATTATGAGTAATTTGTTATTGAACTCACGTAAAAAATTATTCGTCGCATCTTAATTCCTGGGGGAACTACATTACACACACTACATTTTTGTCGCCTCGGACATTGTTAAAAGACGCGGCGGAACGGGCCGCACTTTTTATAAAAGTTTTGCGACACGTTGCGTACTTAAAAAAATATTAAAACCACACCATAACAATGTTCTTAATATTGCATTTGAAATTATTTATTGTAAAAGTTATTAAACTCAAATTTCATATTATTTGTTAAAAGCGATATTTATTTGCATTTATTAAACTTAAAAATATGTCCTCGATTAACAAAAGTAGTTTAGGGGCAGAACTTAAGTTATTTTTAAAGTAGCCAAATAGTTTATTCGTATTTTTTTAATCCAAAATAGTGGCCACCTAAGAATAAGACAAGAGGCGATATGAACTGAAGGCATGACAGTCGGGCTGGCCAACAGTTGCGCTAAAACGCGTGAAATGGAAGATCCCGGGACAAGCGTTTGCCCAGCAATGGGGTAGTAGTTTTTTTTCGACAAATATAATTTATGACATCTCAATATATATTACACAAAAATGTCTTACTGGGTAGTTGCTAGTTGTAGTTGCTACAAAGTGATCTATTAACGCCTCAGCCACTTGACGGATTGGACTAAAATTTGTTTTGCAGAAAGTTGTTAGGTAGATCTCCGTTAGCAAAGGACTTGTGATGATAGTTTGTATGTAAACACAGTTTTTAAGGCGAGCGAAACCGAGTGGTAAAGCTAGTAATACATATTTATATGACTAAAGTAAACATTGTTTTGTGAGGATATCTGGGTTAAAAAAATATTTTGGCTATCCTTGTACGGTGTCGTTTAGGTCAAATGTTTATTCATAAACTTATCCAAACATAAATGTTTTAAACATATTCTTTATAATTTTTGAAATTATTACTGTCATAATAATAATTGAAGACATAAGTGAAAGAAGCAAATAACTAACATTTTAAAAACTCCCGGATTTTTGCGTTAGTGGACGATTGTGGACTCGAAAAATTATTTGAAATTAAAATAATGTTGGCTTGATGCATAGCTAGACAATGAAATAAAAGGTAAGATTTGTAAATATTTTATGGGAAAAAATCAGTATATACTTTGAGCTTGCAGAATGTTAGTCATCCGCTTCTTCCACTTATGTCTTCAATTATTATTATGTTTGAAACTAAAATAAAACATACCATGTATTAAAATATGTAATATAAATATATAAAGTTTTAAAAAATCGACCAAAACAACGACAACTCTCTAAAAAAAGTATGTATTAAAAAAAATATTATTTTTTTTTACGACTACATACCTTTGGTTGGCTTTGGCTGTTGGTGTTGGGCGGCGGAGTCGAGGGCGGTTGCTGTTGTGGCTGCTCTGTCCTGGCCCGCGCTTATATATCCCTGACGCTGGGCGGCCGCGCCCCGCCCACCGCATAACGATAGCTTATCATGTCCTACGCGAGTTTTTAGCCTTTCAGTTACGTCTTTTTAACTGCAATTTGGCTCATATAACGCGGGAACACATTTGATTATGTAATTAAAGAACAAACAAACATACGTTTACATTTATTTTATTACTCAATAAGATTATTTCACAAAAAAAATTCCCGATTAAAAGTGAAATTTAAATCGAATCAATTTTTACGGAATCTGGGATTGTGAATACGCTACGTAAAATATTTGCGCTATTGCAAGTATACCATAACATTAATATAAAATAGTTTATGGATTGGATTTAGTATCAAAAAATTATTTCATTGCTTAAAGTATCATGAAGCTGTTTGGGGCCACTAGTGTTAGTTATCAAAGGTTGTCATCAAAATAGTCATATCGGAGTTTCAATTTGATGGAATTTTATTATTTATGTGCTTATATTGATGAACCCTAACTAATTTACCTAAGCTATACCGGAAACTTTTAAATGAGGTGTAAAGAAAGAACCAAGATTAAATACTTAAAAATTCATACTATTCCTTACCTGTGGTACTCCTCATCTGAGAGTCTTTTGTCTTTAAAAAGTTTTAGGGTCTATTTTACTGCTTACAGTTAAAGTTTCTGTTAGGCTATTCACAACTTTTTTGACAGATTTTCCATACAAAATCTGTCAAATAAAGTTGTATCTGTCAATTAAATCTATACATGTAATAAAACTGTAGAAATGAAAATTCTGTACATTAAAGATATTCAAAAAATAATAACCAGGGTCCATATAGAAGCCCAAAATGTAGTTTTTTTTTGTCTGTCCGTCTGTCTGTATGTTTGTTCCAGCATCACGCGAAAACTACTAGTTCAATGTGAATGCGGTTTTCACAGTTGTATTTTTCTTCTTCTAACTTAACATTTGGTGAATGAAATTTTTTCCTTCCACTCCTCTAAGGGGATAAAAAAGGGGTAAGAGTTTATATAAACTTCTTCTTTAACATAAAAACTACTGATTCAATTTGAATGCGGTTTTCGCAGATGTATTTGTCTTCTTCTGACATAATATTTGGTGTAAAAAAACATATTCGGTCCACCCCTCTAAAGGGACAAAAGAGGGCGTAAGAGTTTTGATTTCGAATTTTTTTATCAAACTTCTTCTCTAACATGAAAACTACTGATTCGTTTTGAATGCGGTTTTCGCAGATGTATTTTCTTCTTTAAAAGTAAAATCTGGTAAATAACATTTTTTCCCCCATCTCTCTAAGGGGGCAAAAGAAGTGTTTATCAATCAAACTTCTTTTTTAATATACAAACTACTCATTCGATTTTAACGCGTTTTCGCAGATGCTTTTGTCTTTTTCTAAAATAACATATGGTGTCTTCATCCAACTTTAAATCTAACGCATAATTTCCCCCCCCCCCTCCATCCCTTTAAGGGGACAAATAGGGGGTAAGAGTTTGTATCAAACTTTTTCTTCAACACAAAAACTACTGTTTCGATGTGAATGCGGTTTCCACAGTTGTATTCGTCTTCTTCCAACATAACATTTGGTCACTCCGGTCGAGCCGGCCCATTCGTGCCGAAGCATGGCTCTCTCACAGTAATGAGCATCCGTATTATGTACTTGAGATCGGAAAATCCATCTCTCATTGGTACACCCTTCTACCGGGGTTTGAACCTGCACCCTCTCGGGTGCAAACCAAAAGTCTTACCCACTAGACTACGGACGCTCATATATGTATTATTGTTCAAACATTTTTCCCAGACTGTGTTGCATTCTACCTGTTATATATAAGACTACCTGGTAAGACGACGAACTACAGCCTACAGCACACGTATTCTAATTAGCTTACATTAGAGCATGGAAAATTATCTGTAAAACCAAAAAGAAAACGATACGTACTATCAAAGAAAATTGTATTATTAGTATCAAGATTGCTCATGTAAGTGAATTGAAATCAAGTGGAAGAAACGGATGACTAAAATTTTACAACCTTTAAGTAAATACAATTTTTACTATAAAAAAACTATTATTAAATAAAAACAAAAAACCTGAATTAACACTTAAATTAGTTTAACTTAATAATTTAAGTGCCGTTAGTGCTGTATGCGATGACAAACGTAGTTTTGGTAGATATTTCTGTAGCCTGTAGTAAATAACAGAGTAGTTTGTCCCCGCCAGCAGCACTTTAAATTATTAACTTAAGCTAATTTAAGTGTAATAGGTTCTTTTTTCTTTTTACTTTTTCAAGCAGTCGGGTTTTTGTTTTTTTTAATAATATTTTTTGTTCCAGAATTTCAGTAAGTACTTTTAATATGAATTTATACAACTCAAGCCCCTTAGTCGTTGTAGCTCATTCAAAGAAGTTCTATCATATGGATAATCTAACATTTTTAACATATATTTCTGGATTTTTTTTTGGGCATTCATTTGATACCCATATTCTTAGGATAAGAAAAAAATCAATACGCCCCCCCATTGCCACGTTTGCGGGCGCCATTTTGAAAATTTATATATATATATATAGCCTTTGTCACTGCTACAATGTAGTCAAATCCAATGACACCTTACATGTCAAAATCCATCCATACATACATACATCCGCTCGTAAAACATTACCCTCCTTTTGACGCAGTCCTAGTCGGGAAAATAGAACATATATACGGTCGAGTTGAGAAACCTCCTCCTTTTTTGGATGTCGATTAAAAATTGCAACAAATCTTACTTACCTATCTAACTTACCCATTTCATTATCTAGCTGTACATTAAATCCACATTATTTTCATTTCAAATTATTTTTCTGGCCCTAAAGCGTAAATTTACTCAAAAATTTAGCAGATTTTTAAATGTTAGTTACTAGCTTCTTCCACTTATGTCTTCAATTGTAATTCTTATGAGAAATAAAGATGTCTTAAATCTCAAAGAAAATGATTCATAGCCACGTTGCAGACCTAAGTAATTTAGTTGCGATGTATCTAACCCAGCCGACATGAAATTGACATATTCCGACTTCAACTTGCTATGAATCAATTTTTTAGACAGTACATACATGTTTTTTATTTAACAGTTACCTAACCTTAACTAGCAAAAGTTGTTTCCCTATTCGTTGGTATGAAAAATAGTTATTGGTCGTTTTATATACCCAACCAAAAAGTACGAAAAGAACAAAAAATATCAAAATTTATTGAACCCAGTAAGCTGATTAGTTATATTTTCTGAAAGTTCTTCCTGTTTGATTTTATATGATATTCCGCGAACTGAGACAATATTGTGAGTCAATTAAACTATAATGCTAAAAGAGAAGTTTTGTAGTTTTTTCCTGATATACAGGATGTAACATAGGTAAGTGTGTACATGTTTCTTATAAAAAAATATCGAAAACTTCTCTGTGAAATTAGCAGCGATGAAAACGATATTTTTTTTATTTATATAGGGTAGCTAGTGTTACTAGGGTGCTTGCTCGTACAAATCATATAATAAAAAATTGTTACTTATACTTTTATTGCTACTTATACAGTAAACTCTATATAAGAGAAATATAGCGAGATGGGTTGATAAGAGAGAGAGGAGATCCCTACAGATACATGCAGACTTTCAAGTATTTTCACTTACATTTGTAACTCGCTGTATATTTGTTGCTGACCTTACATTAAAAAATTAACCTGTCCAAGAACGTTAAAAATAAATGATTTTGTTTAAATACTCGTGAAATCTGTCTTCCGAGCCGACTTACTAAATGTAAAAACAAAGACCTCCATTATAATTTAAAAACGTGTATTTAAATACCATTTTGTGTGTGATTTTTATGAACAATATTAACTGAAAGATTATTTTAAAGAAATAAGAAATCGATATTTTATGATAATTTAATGATTTTCATAATAACTTCGACTTGTATAGATGAAACAATATCACAAAAATTATGTCACACTACATTTCAAATTGTTATGTAGTCTATACTATCGACGATTTTCGTTACTCGGCACGATCGTCGTGCACACATCTACACAATCGTTTGTAGTACTTTGTCAACGAGTTGATCAAAGGCAATCATAGACAATGATCGTGCTCGCGTTTCGTCATCTGTGATGGTCAGTAATTTTCACATACGACTAAAGTTTATTGTATATATACCAAACCAATAATTCTAGAAATACTTTAATATAAATAAGAACTTAACGTATGATTGAATTTCCCAAACCACTTTTTTTGCGCGGCCAGGTTGAAAACTATGATATTTTTTTGCGTGGCCAGGTTGAAAACTATGATATTTTTTTGAGATATCGTTTCTATTTTTGGTTTAAAAATAAAAATAAAACATACAATACGGCCCTGTCATTGTTTTTTAAAAATGATAATGATCTTCCGAGAAAATGAAACAAGCAAGCGATTTCAAATTTTGGTGGCTTGTCGCCGAACTATTTTTCTCAATATATTTAGGATCGATTAACTGAAAACTTGAAATTGGATCAGATTTTTATCTTTATGTAGTCGTTTTGTATAATTAACTCTTCATAATGGTGGTGGTCATGGATTTGGTGGAATTTTAAGGTACACCAAAATTTTTTCTTTCACGAAACTCAACAAAATTAGAGCATTAAAATTTCCTTACTTATTTACTTGTTTTTTTAATAAAGAAATGTTCTTGATTTTCTTGAAAATTTAATCAAAATATTGTATTTTCTTCTTTCATCATTGTATTTTCTCATTTCATCACAAATCAAATTCTTCGAAAAAAATCATTAACAAAATTTTCCACCAAAATTACATAAAAAATGCGTGTTGTTGAAATCCACTCACATACAACACCAAAGTATATCAAGAAAGTTAACATAATGTGTAATTTATTGCTTTCATAACGGGCAGGTGATAGCGTAGCGGGCGTTGCCGCGTAAACCTCATAACGGCCGCGTAGACGCGTAGACGCTCAGATACGTAGACCTCGTAGCAGCCGCGTAGACGCGTAGACCTTGTAGCGGCCGCGTAGACGCGTAGTCTCTTAAACCTCGTAGCAGCCGTACCAGGGCGGCGTAACGAATCAAAATGAAACATAGCCAGTTACTAGGCTTCTAGTTTCTAGGTTTCATTTTGATTATTATTGTCGTGGTTGTTAAGAGTCCTCCGGTCACCTATTGTCTAAACTACAAGGTTGTCACAATATTTCATGCATTTGACAATAGCTTAGGTAATATTAATTGTGTTTTTTGCTTTTATGCTCAATTTCGTAAAACAGAAATGGCAAATTTTGGTAGTACAGTTTATCCAATTACAGTGGGACCAAATATCAATTTTAGTAGTGTTAAAGTACTTCATCTCAAAAAACTATCTGACTTTAATTACTTCTCAAAAGATTCTATTATAATCATATTTAAAACGGGCTTATCGTCTATTTTTAATTTTTCCATATAAACGTTTTCGAATTGATATTAATAACGAAAAGAAACAAAGTACAATTAATTAAGTTAAAAATACCAAGGGCCTTGTCGTTGATGGCCAGTCTAGTTTAATGCGAGCATAAATTACATGTTACCATTCGTTAGAGTAAGGCCACGTTGCTCTGCGGTGCGGTGCGAATATGCAACGGTCCAGGGGCATTGGCGCAGACCCTAGACATTTTCGGGGGGTGGGAGGTTACTGGGCCCCTTTAACTTAAGCTTAATTACTAGTAGATACACTATCTGTGGATTTGGCGAGTAACATACAAAATATTATGAGCTACATGACACCCGCAACTCCGTTGCGCCAAAATTCGTTTATCGCGCTTGTGCCATACATTTTTTCCAGCATATAAATTACTCTTTATCGTCCCTTAGCTTACAACACCGCTCTAGTCGAAAATTAGCGGTGTCTACATTTTAATGACATAAGATAAAGTTGCGCATTGCGCGTCGAACTATTTGGTCACGTGACATACATTTCAGCTAATCAGCAGCCGTTATTGAAAAAATTGTGACAGCGCTCAAGTTTGTTAGCCTCCCAAAACCACAAAGTTTTTTTGCGTCTCCTGTAAAGTTGGTAAAAATTACTCAAGCGGTGTTGTAAGCTAAGGGACCTTATACACCTATTGACCAGGGGCCGTACTCCGAACTGTTTTCTGTGTCTACTACTGTGCCTTACTCTAACAAACATAAAAGCGTGAAGAGCCTTGAAATACATCCCGAGCGAAAACTGCATTGGAAAGCCTCTTGCTTTTGGCGACAAACTGTTTCTAAGTAAAAACCAAACCAGGGACTGAACTTCTGAACCATTTTGAGACTCAAACGAACGAATCGTATAGTTGCGTCTTT